>JAJONR010006974.1:0-17153 GCA_029582245.1 Solanum etuberosum
TGTTGTTGGTGCAACCCAATTTGAAAAGTTTTGTAAATCCTCCATCAAAATAAAGGAATACAAAGTGGTAGTACATTTGGTACATTTGACCTCTTAAATTGATGTTGAGGTGAGTCACATAAATTTGATAAATGCGAAAGCATGACAATGAGTTTCTAATAAAAACTTATGGAGCATGTTCAAATGGTTATGGTCTATTTCTTAAAGAAAATGTGACTTGTGTTCTTATGGATGAGAACATGTTCATGTATTGTTGGATAAATGTCACATCTCAACTCTACGGGAGGTTTGAGAGATTGAAAAGAAATATTTTGACATAAATGGTCATTTAGTCATATACTTTAAGTACTACACAAATATTGTGGTATGTTAAATTATGAAATATTGAAGGACAAAAGAAAGAAATAATTCTTTCCTATAAAGGTTGTGACCATGACCAAAATAAATATTGTTGTGTGGCAACACAAATTTGTCAAGAAATAAGTCTTGCATGTGATAATTTTAACCATGACAATAATAATAATTTTCTCCTTGAAGGAGATGGTCACCATAAGAATGGCGTTGTGAAATTTGTGGTAGTACACAAAAATTAATTGAGAGTTCTGAAAGGGCTAATTTGTTACTATCCGGAGGAATGAAATTGTTCATAATATTGGGGTTGTAGTAAGTCTCAAAAGAAACTTTTTAAGTTTCGAAAAAATTGAAAAGAAAAAAATATTATATTTAGACTATAAATTATGGGAAGAATTAATATCTTCAAATTACTACAACCAAAGTGGGTTATAAATATTTACGTATAAGAATACCCATTTTTTTCCGTTGTTTGTTGTATACAAATATTGGCATGATGATGGAATCACATGCAAAAGTAAACTAGAAGTTTACTAGAATAAATATCAGTTGGCATAATCGGTTGGCCATTCCGATTCAAATGTGATGCAAAAGAAATTGAGAATTCATGTGGCTATATGTTTGAAGAAATAAAAGATTCTTCAAGAATTCTCTTGTGTTGCTTGTTCTCATGATAAAATGATCATTGTAACAGCTAAGGTTGAGATTGTATCCCCTGAAATTATTTAGAACATATAAAAAGGTGATTATGGACCCGTTCACCTGCCATGTGGACCGCTTACTATTATGATTTAATAGATGCATCTATGGTATGGTCACTTGTGCATTTGTATCAACATACTAATTAGTTTTTGTAAGGTTGTTTGCTCAAATTGTTAAATTAAGAGCACAGTTCCAAACTATAAAATTATGTTGATAATACTGGTTGGTTTAACAGAAATTGTTTGCCTCCAATTATAGCTAGACCATTGATTATGAGAACAAATTTCTCAAATAAAATTTGATATGAGATGAGTTTATTTAACGTGTATGCATCAAGCCAACAAGGTTCTCACATCACAATTGGTTCAGGGTCAGGAACCAAATAATTTCCATCTAAAAATTTGATGTGTGCACATATAATTTTATTGCTCCACCACGCACAAAGATGGATCCCCAAATGAGGTTGGGGGTAAATGTTAGATTTCCTAACATTAGGGGGAGATGTGTTTAGCAGCTGAAAATTATGTGTGGGGTGAATTATCTAGATCCTCGTTAAAAAAATGTGAACTTGAAGTTCAAGAGATAATTCATTTGCAAAATATTGCAAATAATTTGCCAGATGTATTTGCTGACCCAATATTTTAATTAAGCTGCAAATGCTTCAATAAATAGTCCTTAAAGGATAGAGTCTATGGTATGCCAGAAGCGTGACAGACTAATCGATTCCAAACGTAAAACTCCTTGAGGAAGGAGAGGAGAAAATTATCAGAATGGTCATGATAAGGAGGTAAGTGCTTTGAAAGAGCACTATGAAATAACACTTCATAAAACCTTGGCAAAGGTTCAGGTACCTGAAAATGATAAAAAATGAAGAGATCTCGATAAGTTATGTCGTATTGGAATCGATATCAAAATGACCGTTGACTGTATCTTTGATATGAAGTAGCACTCAATGCTATAAATGGTTACGAGGATCTTAAATTTGAATCTGTCATATAGTGTGGACAGATAAATGATTGGCACTATTCAAGTATATTTTGTTTCACTTAAAAAAGTGATGTTTTTGATCTTATAGTTCATGGATCAAAATATAATGTCAGTGTGGTACAAATGAATCATTGTGCGAAAGTATAACCGTAAGATATAAAGTGTGGTTTGTGCCTCGGGGCATAAAGGGTTTCCGCAAAAATCCTGACATTATTAAATGGAGATATATTCTCCTGTGGTGGATGCAATGAGACTTGTTTCAGTCTGACAATAGATGAAATACTTGAATATGCATACTGAATGATTATTATGTCTAACTAGACGATTAAGGTTATATGAAAATCCTTGAATGATTTAAAAGGTCTTAAGGCAATTCCATTGAGTACCCAATGATTTTGAGACTGCTTAACACTGAGAAATAATCTTTTTGATCTCATGAAAATAATTTAAAATGTCATGTATTAGTGCAATTGGTGCACTTACAGATTGTTGGTTATGTAAATGCTAGAAGATTATTTGATATACATAACGAAAGTTATGTGAAAGGATTGTCATATTATCATTCAAGTTATGACAAGAAACTAACAAAGCAAGTGACTCAACACATAGAAGATGTGTGATTTTCTTTCAGAAGAAAAGACGAGCTTCAATAAAATTGAAATGATCAATCTCTGAGTCAGTAATGATTTGATTATGTAGATGCAGAATATTTATTTGATCTGCATAAAGCTCGATCGCAAATGGACTATTATTTACATATGGAGACACAACAATATCTTGAAAATTCAAAGAATCACATTAGTAACCACTTCTTCAAATCATGCAGAAATAATATTGATCTATGAATTAAGTCGGGAGTGTGTTTGGTTGGAATAATGATCTATCATATTCAGAAAATATGTGATTTTCTTTTGAAAAAGATATTCCAGCCACCATATACGAAAATAATATATAGCTCAATTGAAGGGAGGATACAATCAAAGGAGATCGGACAAACCATATTTCACCAAAAGTCTTTTTCACAAATGATATTCAACAAAATGGTGAAATAGATGTTCAAAGACCCATTCAAGTGATAATCTTGTAAACTTATTCACTAAGGATTGCCAACATCAATATTTGAGAAGTTGTGATATAAGATTGGAATGCACCGTCTCTGAGATATCAAGTAAAGTTTTTATCAGGGGAAGAAAAATACGCGTTGTACTCTTTTCCTTAACCATGGTTTTATCCCAATTGGGTTTTCCTGGTAAGGTTTTTAACGAAGCAACATTAAAAGCGTATTAAAAGATATGTGTACTCTTTTTCCTTCACTAGGATTTTTTCCCACAGGGTTTTTTCCTAGTAAGGTTTTAACGAGGCATATTATCTATGGACATCCAAGGGGGAGTGTTATAAAATATTATAGTGTAGATGTCCACTACACCAAGAAGTTACTCTCACCCATTATCTCCATTACGTTCCTCCATTATGAAGATAACCATAACCTCCATAACCTCCAACTTTATAACCATTATTCTTGTAACCTTTCACTTTCATACCCTCTTCCATTATATTCATGTTAATGTTATGTTTATGACTAACCTTTTGTATGCCTCTACGTTACACTATAAATAGAGGCATAAGGGTTCATATTGTATACACTTGAAGATTTGGTGTACACTTGAAAGAAAGAAAGTTATCTCATATTGTTCCTCTTGTCTTATATTCTTCTTGTCTTCATCTTACATTGTTCTTTTGTTCTTAAGTTTTACAACAAGTAGGTTTAAAATAGTCTCTTAATTATATTTTTGTCGAATTTAATATTTCAATTATTCAAAAACTTATCAGATTTGGTCTTTTAACTATATATTTATATATTTTAGTCCTTTAACTATACATTTATCGGTTTTAGTCTTTTAAGTATTTAAAAACTTATCAGGTTTGGTCTCTGTCCATTTTTTAAACAAATAACTTAGGTTTATATTAACGGATTCCATGTCTCGAGAAATTAAATCATTTAGTCATTTTTTCAATTGTTTCTCTTTCCCCGCTACTTTTACTTCAAGTTACCCTCATGAAAAGAACTTTAACCTCAACGATTCAAAATAAAATTCACGTGGAATGAAAAATGTAAGTCATAATTTTATTCAACGGACGATAAAATGAAGCATATTATTATTACTAATGACTTGAATATGCTAAACTTTATTATAAAAAGAAAAAAATTAGTACCCATTGAATTCAAAATTTGTACTCCTACGACTTTATTGAAGGAAATTCGTTTAATTTTTCAAAATTTAAATTTATAAAATGGTAGACTTGCAATATCTTTTTTAGTTTTTAAAAAAAATAAAGATTGATTTTATTATTCTATTCATTTTATTTTACGTAGAGAGATTTCAGTAATAAGATCAAATCTCTTATTTTTCTTTTGTATGAAAAAAAAAAATTAAAAAAATTGCGTTGATTATGAACTGTTAACCGCCAAAGAGGGGAACACAGCATATTCAAGTCATTAGCAACAATTATATGCTTCAATTTATCCTCCATTGAATAAAATTAGGAATTATATCTTTTTTCCTCATTTATTTTTATTTTGAATCATTGAGATTATTGTTCTTTTCATAATCGTAATTTGGAAAATAAAATAACATGCATAAAGAAACAACTTTAAAAATGAGTTAAAAATTTAATTTCATGAAGAGTTCCGTTAATATAAACCTAAGCTAATTATATAAAAAAAATTGGACAAAGAACAAATCTGATAAGTTTTGAATACTTAAAGGACTAAAACTGATAAGTGTATAGTTAAGAGACCAAAGATGATAAGTTTTTGAATAGTTAAAAGACTAAATTTGACAAAAATGTAATTAAAGAACCATTTTAAATCTACTCTTATAATTAAGGGGCTATTTATGACATTTTCTCTCTCATTTTCCAAGAAAATTATTTAACTTTTTAAGTGGTTAGTTTCTTCTAAATAATTATAAAGAAAGCATTTCAGCATCATAATGCAATACGGCTATCTAAGTGGAGTAATATATATGTTAATATAATACTTATTACTACTATCTAACACAGACCTTACACAGAATTTTATGATTTAATAGAAGGGAAAAAGGTAAAAGAAAATTAGAAAAAAATACTCATCTACTATCCAAAACATGTAATTTTATTTTCCATTATGCTTTTGAATTATTTATACAAATATCGTTAGAAAATTATCTTATGTTGTCTTTTGAGTTTTGACCCAATGAAGTAAGTTATAATAAAAGATAGGATAATTTTAGTCTATAATAAAAGATAGAATGGTAATTTAAACTTTTTTCACTCAATCCATTTTAGAATTGTCAAGGATAAATACAAGCTAGTTTTTTTTAACAAAAAGGGTATAAATAAACCCAAAATATAACAATACAACATGCTGATACTGTTCATGATATTTTTAAAAAAGACAAGATTCTTAAGAAACTTCCTCCCGAATTGTAAAATGAAAATATTTATTATAACAGATGGGTAATTTTGGACTTGTTTCCTAAAAGAAATATATTAATATCATCTTAATACGAATAACATCACACTCATAGTACATAATGGTTTACACATGCTACATTAGCACCATGTCAACGTCGTGTCATAAATTATAATTTTTATAGTAATTATGATCCCAATTATAGTTGTTTGTGAATTTTCCTCCTTTCCTAATTGCATGGCAAAAATAATTTTGGATTTCTATAAATCAACTTTTTAAGGTTATCCAATAGTTAAAAACTCTAATGGACGGCCATTGGTGTTTTTTTTTCCAATTCTATAGCTTATCATGTGGGTTGGGCCAGATCAATTTAACACCTCTAGAAAAAAGTAAAATTTAATTTCAAAGTGATCAAATATTTTAGGAAACTATCTTATTAAATGATATATTTTACACAAATCTCACAGTGTTAAGAGTTAATTACTTCATATCTTTACTCTTTTTCAAATAACAAAAAAAATATCTTAAAATTTAAGGATTTCGGATACATCACTTGTTATCCCGATACATCACACTCTGATACATTACCTTACTGACTGTTGCGCTAAAAATAGAAAATAACTGAAAATTAAATTTAGATCCCATAAAAGACAATCATATTTTGATCATTGTTAATCAATCTCTCACGAATATAAAAAACCTGCAAAAAAAAATTTAAAATTGTTCAAGTAGATCGTCCAACAACTTTTCAATTTTGATTCAAAATTTTCACAAATTTGGAGAAGATACATCATTAATATATCAATTTTGCTGAGACATTCAAGAATCTGGAAATCTGAAGTAAAGTATGAACGATACAGAAGCGATAGAATCGTTGTTGGAGATAATATTTCGTTTCTGAATCTGAAATAAGCAATTGCAGTTGAAATAAAGATTGATGAATTGAGGAGAAAAATAGACATCATATACATCGTTAATTCTGATACATGACTAAACACACCTAAACACATCTAATACAAAGTTGATGCATGAATTCTGATACATAACCATATGTATTGTGTCAACTTTGTATTATGTATGTTTAGTTATGCATATGATACATAACAGTGGTATTGTATGTTTTAGGTACTAAAATATAATGAAAGTTGGCATAGTGATGTATCAGATACATAACTATAAACATGATTCATACTAGTTTAGGTTTGAAATAATTGGATTATGTATCAACAATAATATTTGTACCAGATATATTGTATACAAACAAAGTTGTAATGTATCTGATACATAAGTAAAAACACAAAACCATATGTATTGTGTCAGGTACATCGTAGAAGTAATTTTGATACATAACTAAACAAAACTAAACACACTTAATTCAAAGTTGATACATGAATTTTGATATATAACTATATGTATTGTGTCAGCTTTGTATTAGGTGTGTTTAGTTATGTAATTGATACATACCAGTGGATATTGTATGTATCAGGTACTAAAATATAATGAAAGTTGGCATATATTGTATTAGGTGTGGTTAGTTATGTGATTGATACATACCACTGGATATTGTATGTATCAGGTACTAAAATATAATGAAAGTTGGCATATATTGTATCAGATACATAACTATAAATAGGATTCATACTGATTTAGATTGAAATAATTGGAGTTATGTATCAACAATAACATTTGTGTCATACACATTGTACACAAACAAAATTAGGGAAAAGACATAAATTCTCCCTTGAACTTGTCCCGAAAAGTCAGATACATGCTTAAACTATCACAGTGACTTATTACACACCTATACTATTCAAAAGTGAATTTTCTTACCCCCTAAAACTGACGAGGCAAAGAAATAAGAAAAATAAAAAATAGGCGCGTCAGTTTGAAATTAAAGTAAAAAAGAAGTTAGAATCCTCTTTTCCATCCCCCTCCACACCTCCTCTTCTTCTTTACACCCAACCATTTTCCTCTTCTTCATTCTTTATTTTCATCACTTCTTTATTTTTTATCACAATCTTAAAGAACAATTTTTTTTATTCGCAATTAGGTTAATTTCCATAGATTTGTTAGTGAATAATTGTATTTTATCTAGAAAATTTTCAGTTGATTGTTTCTATCTTTTTCATTTTTTTTTGACTTTGTTAAAAATTTTTTAGTTGTTAATCAATTTTTGGGTTTGGTGGCAATATCAATTTTATGGGTTTGGTGGTAATGGGTGGCAGGTGGTAAAAATTAAAAGAGATAATTGAAGGTGGTGAAGAAGAAAAAATTGATATTGATAATGGTGGTGGTGATATTTGGTGTTGGGTGACAAAGAAGAAGAAGAATTGAAAGTGATATAGTGGTGGTGAAGAACAAAATTAATAGTGAAGGTGGGGCCAGATATGATTTTCAGATGAAATGAGAATTGAACATGGGTGGGATTAGTGATGAAGAAGATATAATTATTAGAGAATTAAAATAATTAATTAGGAATTAATTAGTGTAAAATATAGTTCACAAAGAAAAGTTAATTAATAAAGAAAAGAAAACAAAAAATTATAATTTATGACATGGCGCTGACGTAGCGCTGATGTGGCAGTGAGTGAATACACCACATAATGTGAGAGTGGTGTTACACTTCTCAGGGTTGTAATAAATTCACTTTTGAGTAGTAAAGGTGTGTAATAGATCACCGTGATAGTATGAGCGTGTAACTGACTTTTCGGAATAAGTCAAAGAGGAATTTATGTCTTTTCCCAACAAAATTATAATGTATCTGATAGCTGAAACATAAACATGATACATAAGTAAACATATAAAAATCAACCAAATACATTAGAAATTTGAACCTTGGATAGAAAAGATGTATGGTATCACCTTCGACTGCTCCGTACAAGTGGTTTTATTCATTTTATTGTGAGAGGACTGGATGTCCATAATAATAGGTCACTTAATTTATAAATCTAGAACACATATCTTGCTCTAGTTGTGTGACTCTAATCCCATGAGATTTTATTGTGAAAAAGAGAAGTTAACATGATGAAGCTCGTAGAACTTGTAGAGTAAGATTTAGTTTCAAAATGTTCCTTGAAGAAAAGAATGTTTTCCATGTGAGGCATGAAAGAAATTGTTATTATATTTAGGGTAAAGTTTTTTACTTTTTTTTGGTTTGCTCAATGAAATAGGGAATTCCTGCCGCGTTTTTGTAGCACATGAAAATGTATTGAAATTTGGAATTGATGAAGTTAAGCGTGGCAAAAATTTAGCCGTGAATTTGAGGGAGTCAAGCGTGAATTGAGAAGAAGAAGAACAGTGATGTATTCGAGAATAGGAGAGAGGGTGAGTAAAATAGAGATTTTAATAATTTTTTCAAATGGTAGGGAATTTTAGAAAATATGGTAAAAAAAAGTTGTGTAGTTAGGTAATTTTCCTATTAAATATACATAACTATCATATATATTAGAGAAAATGGTCTAAAACCCCCTCAATCTATACTCGAAATTCAAACTACACACTCCAACTGTCACGCCCCGAGCTATCCCAGGACGCGAACACGGGACCTAGGATCACGAGTGACCCCAAGCTAACCCTGTTGGCATAACATAAGCATACTTAAAGAGAACTGAATCAATAAACAATGTGCGGAAGCTAATCATAAGATAAATTTGAAATGATGGGGAATACCCATACTATATCTGAATATATAAATGCGGAGAGTTTAACAACAACTGAAAAGTCAAACTCAAATACTAAAGTTGATTCTAACTATGTCTGAAATAAAGCCTCTAACTGACTAGAAATGCTGGGACATGCCCCAGCTAAATCTAGCAAAAACTGAAACTAAGACTAAAATCAAAGGAAACATGTCTGTCGTCCTCGGAGAATGAGGACTCACCACTAATACTGCTGAGTTGAAGATCGAAAACCGATTTATGCATGATCTGGAAGCTGAGAACCTGAACCTACATCACGAGAAGATGTAGCGCAGAGTATACGTCAGTACTTGAAAGGTATTGAGCATGCAGGATAGAGTAAAGCTGAACAATAATCATAACTGAACAAAGCAATAAGAGCAATGAAATAATCTGAACTGAATGTAAATACTGAGATATACAGAATACTGAGTTAACTGAATGCAATGACCAAGTACATGATATACTGAGTCTGAATACTGAACTGTAACTGATAACCTAGTCAACGCACTAGAATCTGACTGTACTGTTAGAGCTACTAATAACCGACATAAAACCACATGAGCTAAATGTGGAGTCCGATGTATACGCCCCATCGAGACGACCCAATATACCCTGCCAGAAGTATAAAGGCATGACTGGCGTGATCACTAAAATGATTCCCACAGAGGGGACTTACAACCTACGGGGCACGTAGTTTTAGGACTATGAGGGTACACTGGAACCCTAGTCCATTCGGTATTAAGCTACTCCCAATTGATTATGAAATTAACACATTATGACTGAATGTTGTAAAATATGGATAGCTCGATGTTCTGACATGCATACTCTGAGAATGCAACAATTATATATGATACTATGACATTCGTAAACTGAAGCAAGTATATAACTGAAATAGTTGGCCTAGCATGTGTAATTCATGAACTAAAGGAACTACATAGCCAGGGTTCTGAATTTCATGCAAGAAACTGAGCAACAACATGATAATCTGATTTGGATCATTCTAATAGCTAAAACCCAACAATTTCTAACATTCAAGAAACCCTAGGTCTAGATAATATCAAGGGAATCAAGATTCTTACTGAATTCTAGGGAAAAAACCCACTAGTGAAATCCCACATACCTGGTGATCCACGGAGAAATCTTTCGATTTTGGGACTGGAACTGAAGAAAACTTGCTGCATTCTTGGACTAGGGCTGATCGACTCTTTCTCCTCTTTTGCTCTGAGTTTGCTAAATTTTGGAGAATGAATTGACTAGGGTAAGTTCTAATTAAGTTACTAGGCTTAAGCTAACCAAAACTACGTAGTTTAGGGGTCAAACAACGTAGTTTAGGGGTCCAACACATAAGGAAAAGACCAAAAGACCCCTGACTTAACTGCTGTCGTACCAACCGATGGCCCTTGGCTGGACCGACGGTCCGTGCTGGTTGTCCGTCGACTGGCGTCTGGGTCTTGGACCTAAAGGCCACGATCCACGGACCTAGACCATGGACCGTGGTCTGACCTACGGTCTGTAGGTCCTAGCCGTGGGTCATGCCTTGGCTGAATTTTATGGAGTTCTAGGCTAGAAATCTGGGGTCCAACCTACGGCCCTGGACCACGGACCGTGGTCTGACCTACGGTCCGTAGATCCTGGCGTAGGTCTGGACTTAGAATAATTTTTTCTGGGCTTTTCTGGGAGGAGCTCTAGGTGGTGAACCACGGACCAACAGGACGGACCGTGGGTCACCCTACAGTCCGTAGGTGGTGCCCGTAGGTGGCATATGTAGCTTCTCAAATTTGTAATCTGGTCTGTCTAGGTTACGGGGTGTTACATTATCTCCCCCTTGGGAACATTCGTCCTCGAATGAACTAAACTAGCTAAATATGGAGGGAAAGAGCTGCAAACCCTACAACTAATTTCTGAAAACTGATTTCTGACTGAACTGAGTTCCAAGGACATGCAAATATGCTGAAAATGCAAGTACAAACTGAAGGAACATAATACTAAGACTGAATCTGCGCATGAATGTTTGAAAAACTGAAGAGGAACTATTACCTCAAGTTGGAATGGAATCGGAAGGAAATAGATTAGGATACTTGGCCTTCATGGCTGCTTCCGCTTCCCAAGTAGCTCACTCTACGGACTGACTCCTCCACAAAACCTTAACTGAAGCGACTTCTTTGTTTCTGAAACTTCAAACCTGACGATTAAGGATTTCAACTAACACATCCTCATAAGTGAGACTATCTTTCACAGCCACACTCTCTAAAGGTACTATGGATGCTGGATCACCCACACATTTCTTTAACAACAAAACGTGAAAGACCGGATGCACTGCTGCTAGTTCTGCTGGCAACTCTAACTCGTAAGTTACTTTACAAACCATTTTCAAGACCTTGTAAGGGCCTACATATCTAGGACTAAGCTTTCCTTTCTTTCCAAACCTCATCACCCCCTTCATAGGTGACACTTTCAGGAAAACCCGATCATCAACTTGGAACTCTAAGTCCCTTCTCCTTACATCTGCATAAGACTTCTGACGACTCTGGGCTGTCTTAAGTCTATCTCTAATGAGCTGCACTTTTTCCATAGCATCATGAACCGAATCTGGTCCTATCAAGGCTGCTTCACCTACTTCAAACCAACCAATTGGAGATCTACATCTACGCCCATACAATGCCTCATAAGGGGCCATCTAAATACTGAAATGATAGCTATTATTGTAGGCAAACTCTATAAGAGGAAGGTGATCATACCAACTACCCTTGAAGTCGATCACACAAGCTCTCAACATGTCCTCTAAGGTTTGAATGGTACGCTCTGCCTGACCATCCGTCTGCGGATGAAATGCTATGCTAAGATTAACCTGAGTACCAAGACCTTTCTGAAATGACTTCCAGAAATGAGAGGTAAACTGAGGACCTCTATCTGAGATGATAGACAAAGCAACCCCATGCAACCTGACTATCTCATTAATATAAAGCTTGGCGTAGTCCTCCGCCGAGTCTGTAGTCTTAACAGCCAAAAAGCGTACAGACTTAGTAACTCTATCTACTATCACCCAAATGGAGTCATGTTGTTTGTGAGTACGAGGTAAACCTGTAATGAAGTCCATGTTGATCACTTCCCACTTCCAAGTAGGAATGTTGATCTCTTGAGTTATACCCCATGATTTCTGATGTTCTACCTTCACTTGCTGACAATTGTGGCACTTAGCCACAAAACCTGCTATATGCCTCTTCATGTCATTCCACCAAAAGACTTCTCGCAGATCACGGTACATCTTAGTGGCGCCTGGATGAAAGAATACCTGGAGTTATGGGCTTCTGCAAGAATCTACTGTCTCAACTCACCCACCTTAGGAACACATAATCGACCCTGATAGTGAAGCACACCATCTCCCCCTTGGGAGAATACCTCAACTCTCTGCTGGTGGACTTCACCCTTTAGTTGAAGCAATATCGGATCACTGTCTTGCTTTTCCTTAACCTCCGCTACCAATGAAGATTCTGACCCATTCTAAACTGTTGCACCATCATCTGATATGCTCATAAGGCGAACTCCCAAGCGAGCAAGCATGTGAACATCCTTTGCTAGTTCTTTTCTTTCTTCCTTAACATGTGCTACACTACCCATATATAGTCTGCTAAGGGCATCTGGCCTTACCAGGATGGTAAAGCATATTCATGTCATAATCCTTGAGGAACGCAAGCCATCTCCTCTAGCGAAGATTCAACTCTTTCTGGGTGAACACATACTGAAGGCTTTTATGGTCTGTGAACACATCTACGTGAACACCATACAAGTAATGTCTCAAAATCTTAATTGCAAACACCACTGCTGCAAGCTCGAGGTCATGAGTCGGATAATTCTTCTAATGCACCTTAAGTTGTCTACAAGCATAAGTTATAACCTTACCTCGCTGCATCAACACACAACCTAGGCCGACTCTGGACGCATCACAATAGATAACATAACCGTCTGAACCCTCTTGTAGAGTCAAAACCGGAGTTGTAGTCAACCTAGTTTTCAGTTCTGCGAAGCTTTTCTCACAATCATCTGACCACTGAAACTTAACTTTTTTCTGAGTCAACTTAGTCAATGGAGAGGCTATGGATGAAAATCCTCCCACGAACCTTCTGTAATAACCTGCCAGACCCAAAAAAATTCTGATATCTGTAGGAGAGGTAGGTCTGGCCATTGTTTCACCGCATCTATTTTCTGAGAATCCACTCGGATCCCTTCGCTAGATACTATATGCTCGAGGAAAGCAACTGATTGTAACCAAAACTCACATTTGCTAAACTTAGCAAACAAATGGCGATCTTTGAGAGTTTGCAGAATAACTCTCAAATGAGTTGCATGTTCTTCCTCAATCCTAGAGTAAATGAGTATATCATCAATAAAGATGATAACGAACAAGTCCAAATACTGCTTGAACACTCTGTTCATCAAATCCATGAAAGTTGCAGGAGCATTGGTTAGTCCAAATGACATAACTACAAATTCATAATGACCATACCGAGTTCTAAAGGCTGTTTTTGGAATGTCACTATCTCTGACTCTGAGCTGATGATAACCGGATCGGAGGTCTATCTTCGAAAAATGACTAGCACCCTGAAGTTGGTCAAACAAGTCATCAATCATGGGGATGGGATACTTATTCTTGATTGTGACTTTGTTCAACTGTCGATAGTCAATGCACATCCTGAGAGAACCATCTTTCTTTTTCACAAACAACACTGGTGCACCCCATGGCGAAATACTAGGTCTGATGAAGCCCTTATCTAGAAGGTCTTTGAACTGCTCTTTCAATTCCTTAATCTCAGCTGGACCCATTCTGTTAGGAGGAATAAAAATAGGCTGGGTATCTTGAAGGAGATCAATTCCGAAGTCGATTTCCCTTTCGGGAGGAACTCCTGGAAGATCTTCTGGAAACACTTCTGGGAACTCATTAACTATTGGAACTTACTCAAGAGTTGGGGTTTCGGAGCTTGAATCCTTAACCCGAACTAGATGATAGAGATAACCCTTAGAGATCATCTTTCTGGCCTTAAGGTAAGAAATGAATCGACCCATATACGCTAAGCTACTGCCCTTCCATTTTAAGATTGGTTCGTCTGGAAACTGAAAACGAACAATCCTAGTTCTACAATCGACCGAGGCATAACAGGAATGTAACCAATCCATGCCTAGAATGATATCAAAGTCTACCATTTCTAACTCTACAAGATCTGCTGAGGTGACTTTCTGAGAGACTGTGACAGGGAAATTTATGTATGCCCATCTAGCTATAATTGGGTCATCGACTGGAGTAGAGATTGAGAAGGGTTCTGAGAGAGTTTCTGGACTAACATCGAATTTGACTGCTATATAAGGAGTTCCAAAGGAAAGAGTAGCTCATAAATCTAACAAAACATAAACATCTAAGTTAAAAACTCGTAACGTACCAGTGACCACATCAGGAGAATCTTCCTGATCCTGGCGAGCCTGAAGAGCATATAACATATTTTGGCGCTGACCGCCACCTGTACCAGATGAGTTACCCTGCTGAGTCGGGCGACCTGCAGGTGCTGCTGAAGTTGTGGACTGAGCTCTACCATTACTACCTCCTTGTCCCTGTTTAGAAGTAGGATAATCTCTCAACCTGTGACCAGACTGACCACATCCAAAACAACCTTCCTTTCCTGCAAGACACTCGCCCAGATGGTTCTTACCACACTTAGGACAAGTTGGGTAGGTTCTAGTACATGAAACACTCCCCTGAGGCTTAGAGCCTGATGCCCTACCTTTCTGATCCTGTTGGAACCTGGAGGATGGAATACTAGCTGATGAAGGTGCCAGAGCTGAAGATTTCTGCTGAAACTGAGAGCGATTTCCACCACCCGATTTCTGTTGAGAGTACTCATAGTTACCTGTTCTAGCTTTCTTGTTGTCCTTATCTATTTCCTAAAGCTTATCTCCCTCAACCTGCTGAGCATGAGTCATAAGCCTAGAGATGTTCATATTTTCCAGCAATATAGCATTTCTGCACTCTGTTTTCACTAAGTCTGACACTGCATACAAAAACTTGTTCATTTGAGCCCTGGAATCGGCAACCATGTGAGGAGCATACCTGGAGAGTTGGGTGAACTTGAGTCTGTACTCTTGGACTGTCATGTTACTTTGTCTCAAATTCATAAACTCCTGATCTCTTGCCTCCCTCAACTCTCTTGGGAAAAACCTATCTAGAAAATTCTCACTAAAGCATTCCCAAGTGATAGGAGCTGCATCTGTACCCCTGTTCTCTTTCCATTGAGTATACCAGATATGAGCTACATCCTTAAGCTGATAGGATGTCAACTCTACCCTATCATTACCTGTCACTTGCATCACTCTTAAGATCTTCTTGACCTCATCTATGAAGTTTTGAGGATCCTCACTAATCTGCGATCCTCAGAACTCAGGCGGATTCATCCTAACAAAATCATGAACTCTAGCTGCAGCTGACCCAACATTAGCATTTGCAGGAGCTGGAACCTGCTGGTTGTTCTGGTTAGTCACACTCTGAGCCAAAAGTTGGATAGCATTCCGAAACTCTGCATTCAAAACTTTCTGATCTGGGACTGGAGGAGTTGCGTTAGCATTCCTTGCGTTAGCTCTACGAGGAGTCATGATCTGAAACACATAACGATGAGTTAGAGAGAGATCATACCAACGCACGATAAGAATATCAAGAAAGTGAGGCTTTCCTAAAACACTTCGTAGCTTCCCACTCATTAGATGTGGTGCACTTCACACCCATGAAAATGACTCTACTTAGTATGACTTTTCAGACATCCTAGGACACTTAAACCTAATAATCTGATACCAAGTTTGTCACACCCCGAGCTACCCCCTGGACGCGGACATGGGACCTAGGATCACGAGTGATCCCAAGCTTACCCTGCTGGCATAACATAAGCATACTTAAAGAGAACTGAATCAATAAATACTGTGCGGAAGCTAATCATAAGATAAATCTGAAATGATGGGGAATACCCATACTACATCTGAATATATAAATGTGGAGAGTTTAACAACAACTAAAAAGTCAAACTCAAATACTAAAGTTGATTCTAACTATGTCTGAAATAAAGCCTCTAACTGACTAGAAATGCTGGGACATGCCCCAGCTAAATCTAGCAAAAACTGAAAGTAAGACTAAAAGCAAAGGAAACATGTATGTCGTCCTCGGAGAATGAGGACTCACCACTAATACATCTGAGCTGAAGATCGAGAACCGATCTATGCGTGATCTGGAAGTTGAGAACCTGAACCTACATCACGAGAAGATGTAGCGCAGAGTATGCGTCAGTACTTGAAGGTACTGAGCATGCATGATAGAGTAAAGTTGAACAATAATCATAACTGAACAAAGCAATAAGAGCAATGATATAATCTGAACTGAATGTAAATACTGAGCTAACTGAATGCATGACCAAGTACATGATATGCTGAATCTGACTACTGAACTGTAACTGATAACCTGGTCAATGCACTAGAATCTGACTGTACTGTGAGAGCTACTAATAACCGACATAAAATCACATGAGCTAAATGTGGAGTCCGATGTATACGCCTCATCGAGAGGACCCAATATACCCTGCTAGAAGTATAAAGGCATGACTGGCGTGATCACTAAAATGATGCCCACAGAGGGGACTTACAACCTATGGGGAACGTAGTTATAGGACTATGAGGGTACGCTGGAACCCTAGTCCACTCGATATTAAGCTACTCCCAATTGATTATGAAATTAACACATTATAATTGAATGCTGTAAAACATGGATAACTTGATGTTCTGACATGCATACTCTGAGAATGCAATAATTATATCTGATAATATGACATTCGTAAACTGAAGCATGTATATAACTGAAATAGTTGGCCTAGCATGTGTAATTCATGAACTAAAGGAACTACATAGCTAGGGTTCTGAATTTCATGCAAGAAACTGAGCAACAACATGATAAT
>JAJONR010006975.1:0-21611 GCA_029582245.1 Solanum etuberosum
TTGTATTACTTATGTTTGGATTAGCTATGCTTAGATTATTTCTTATGCATTGTTTGATTTGGTGCATTAAAAATAGCATGCATGATACCCTTCACAGTTTTAGGAGATTTTTATTTTATTTTTTTAGGGCAATTAAGTATTTAATCATTCTAATTCATGCATTAAAATTATTGCACTACGAATATCATGAATTTTCATATATTAATAATACACAACTTAATACACAACGATTGAACTCGAATAATTGTATTACTTATATTCAAATAATGTTTGTATTACTTATGTTTGGATTAGCTATGCTTAGATTATTTCTTATGCATTGTTTGATTTGGTGCATTAAAAATAGCATGCATGATACCCTTCACAGTTTTAGGAGATTTTTATTTTATTTTTTTAGGGCAATTAAGTATTTAATCATTCTAATTCATGCATTAAAATTATTGCACTACGAATATCATGAATTTTCATATATTAATAATACACAACTTAATACACAACGATTGAACTCGAATAATTGTATTACTTATATTCAAATAATGTTTGTATTACTTATGTTTGGATTAGCTATGCTTAGATTATTTCTTATGCATTGTTTGATTTGGTGCATTAAAAATAGCATGCATGATACCCTTCACAGTTTTAGGAGATTTTTATTTTATTTTTTTAGGGCAATTAAGTATTTAATCATTCTAATTCATGCATTAAAATTATTGCACTACGAATATCATGAATTTTTATATATTAATAATACACAGCTTAATACACAACGATTGAACTCGATAATAAAAATTAATAGATGGTGTACAAAATGTATGTCATCTTTTGATTGATCTATATTGACCAAAATGTTGGGGTAAAAAAAATAGTAGCATGAGATCTTCAGTATCTTGATTACAAAAACAAAGTCAATCAAACTTATTTAAGATTTATGTTGTTCATACACGTGGTTCTCTTGTGTCCGGGTCTCTTGCAAATTTAACATTTGTTCCTTCTCTTGCTCTTGAAATTCTCACTGACGCCCTTGACACGTTTTCTTCTTTTTCTTCCATGCTTGGTATCGATAAGAGATGGAAGAATATTCATATTAAGCAATTCTTGTGGGACACACCATTCCGACTCGAGAGGGACACCATTAATAGATTTCAAGTATGCAAGGAGCTATTCTTCAGCTTTATACAAAGGCGAAGAGTACTCATAGATGCTCTGTCACGACCTAGGGGTACCCCCTAGATGTAACATGGCGTATAGAACCCCGAAGGACTCCATACAAGCCACTTAGCTCTCATAACATAAGAAATAGAACAATAAATGTAAAACAATAGTCCAAGTATAAATCATTTTATAAAAGTAAAGCGGAAGTCTAAACTCATGTCTCATCATAGCCATCTAATACAATAGAATGAAATTGGGTCTATCCCATACATCATGTCCAAAAGTGAAATACAAGAAAGAAACTAAAACAATAACTCTGTCCTCGAACCATGAGGACTCATCAAAGCTCGGAAAATATCTCAAGTCAACCTTTAGCCACGAAAACTGGAAACCTGACTGTCGGACCCTACATTTGGGTAAAATGTAGGCAAGAGTATGAATTTGTACAAAACAATGTACCAAGTATGATAACAATACATAAAAATAATTAAAATATGCTAAAAGGGACATTTCATTTCATGAAATGTAATTGACCAAGCTAAACATGATATAAAAGCTTTATAAAACATAAGTCATAAATCATGATCAAATGCAAGCTAACTTCATCTGTAAAATATTTGAAGTCATGTGAGATACTTCTTGAAGTAACCTTAGTTCATTATTACTTGTGGGGAAAGTAGCCTTAACCGACATGAGACCATGTGAGCTATAACATAACCACCCAGTGTCTCCCACACCGAAAAGGGTTATTCTACCTGCCTAAGGTAGAACCATGAACAACTAGATTAAGTGGATCCACTAGCTAATCAACCTATGGGGGCACATAGTTTATGGGATAAAGAGATTGCTACTAGAAACCCGGCCTCTACTACGGTGGAGCTTTCATCTCATGAGATTACTTTGAAAATCCGGCCTCTACTATGGGATAACTTCCACCTCACTTTCAATATCCACTCGATGCTAAGCATAAATTCCCACGGAATAGTCATTTCTTACTTTGACTTCATTACTCATGAAAAGATTCCCTTGGACAACCAATCCATGCTAGTTAATTAGGATAGCTCTTACTCTTGATTCATTTAGGTGAGAAAGCCTTTAAACCTAAGAATCATTTCTATGTGAGAAAACGTTTCACATCATGCTAGGTGTGTTTATGAGAATGTCCTTTCAACAACACAACAACAACGTCATTATTGATACTTTACTCTCAAAGCATCCTTAAAACATTTACATAGATTTCATAGGAAAAATGCATAAGTCCATACTTTACCTCTTGAGGTAAAAACTCACTTTCAATCATCATCTCTTAGAAAACATGGGTTAGATATGGATTTCATCATAAATACATGTAAAGCTTGCAATACATGCTTAATTTCATAAAACACTTGTTTTATACTCAAAATCCCTCATCATATGATTCACAACTTGAAAACATAGGAATTACATGGGTTCATGGGGGAATTCATCATAAAAACATCATGTATCATCAAATCATGCATACTAGATCATCATTCAATCATGTAAATCAATAATGAAAGGAATTCATGCTAATTGAAGAAAACCCTAACTCAATTGGGGAATTCTACCTTTGGAAATAGAGGAATTTGGGAACTCCATGTATGAAAGGAATCCATGGATGAAAACTATCATACCTTGAGTCCAAATGCTAGCCTTTAATGGAGAAATTTGAACCTTAGCTTGAAACCCTAGGTGAATCCTTCTTCTTCTTCTTCAAGTTCTAGAGAGAGAATTATTTAGAGAGGAATTGGTTTCTTTTGGGAATTTTGGAAGAATGAAGTAAATGGGGTGAATTTGGGGTAAAAAGATTTATATAGGGGTCCTAAACATAGACAAAACGATATAACTTAGGAACTAATTAATTAGAAAAAGACCCAACTAACCGTGAAATAATAACTGTCAGCTGCCACCGACGGACCAAGTCGACGGACCGTGGTCTGACCTATGGTCCATCCTGGTGGACCGTGGATGGAATTCTAGGGCATGATTTTTGGGCCTCAAACCACGGACCCTGACCACGGACCGTGGTCTGACGTACGGTTTGTAGGTCGAGCCGTGGTTCTGGACCTCAATCACCTTGGCAGGGTGACCAACCCACGGACCAACCTTAGGTCTGTGGTTCAACCCATGGGCCGTGGTTGGCCTCCGTGGCTGGCACCTGCAACTTCCCAAAAATCTTGTTTAATTCCCTTTTCAGATACGTGGTGTTACAATATCTCCCCCTTAGAACTATTCATCCTCGAATGAGATTTAAACTGGTTCTAAAAGCTTAGGAGAGGAACTAACAACCCAACCTAACAACGCAATGCATGAAACCAAGGAGGAACTATTGTCTCCAAGCTAGGACGTTCTCAAAACATCATGAGAGGGTGAAACTAATTCTATCAGCCCATTATGCATGCAATACACATAAATAAGGAGGAAACATCAACTCCAAGCTCAACAAACTCAAATGCATCATAACGAAGTAGGAACTACATCTAACAACCCAATATGCATGAATTTTCAAACTTTCTCATGTTCAAGGAGGAACTACCTTCTCCAAGCTAAAGGCATGCTCAACACAATCTCATGGAGTTTATATGTAATTTACTCTAAAAAATAATAGCTAAAGCATGTTCATCAATTCAACTCATGAAGTCTATATGCAACTCCTACTCAATGCACAACAACATGAGGAAAATTAATCATATAAACTCATTTTCTTTCAAAACACAAGTTCTTAACATATCTTCCAAAGTCTGGATAGTACACTCTGCTTGCCCATCGATTTGGGGATGAAAGGTCATGCTAAGCTTAACACGAGTGCCAAGACCCTTTTGAAAAGACTTCCAAAATTGAGAAGTGAATTGGGTACCACGATCGGAAATAATGGACAAAGGCACTCCATGTAACCTTATCATTTCTCTCAAGTATAACTTGGCATAGTCTTCCGCCGAATAAGAAACCTTGACGGGAAGGAAATGAGATGATTTCATCATTCGGTCCACCATCACCCAAATAGAGTCATGTTGTCGCCTAGTGCAAGGCAAACCAACAATGAAGTCCATATTCAAATCTTCCCACTTCCAAGTAGAAATGCTGATCTCTTGGGATAAACCTCCTGGTTTCTGATGCTTAACCTTAACTTGTTGGTAATTTGGACACTTAGCCATAAATCCTGCAATGTCCTTCTTCATCTCATTCCACCAATAGACTTTTTGTAAATCATGGTACATCTTGGTGGCTCCCGGGTGAATGGAATACCCCGAACTAT
The DNA here is from genome assembly GCA_029582245.1 of Solanum etuberosum. Classification (NCBI taxonomy): domain Eukaryota; kingdom Viridiplantae; phylum Streptophyta; class Magnoliopsida; order Solanales; family Solanaceae; genus Solanum; species Solanum etuberosum. The sequence goes on from JAJONR010006975.1 coordinate 4,427, forward strand.
GGGCTTTTGTCAAAATTTGTTCCCTCAAGTCATCCACATTTGGAATACATAAACGACCTTGGTATATAAGTACCCCATCTCCCCCTTGGGAGAAAGCCTCAACAGATTTCTTAAGTACCACGTCTTTCAACTCTAGCAAAATTGAATCGAGACCTTGCTTGGCTTTCACATCCGCCACAAAAGACGATTCGGAATCATTGTGAACCATAACACCACCCTTGGTGGAGTCCACCAATTGAACACCTAATCGAGCCAATCTATCAACATCTTGAACCAACTCTTTCTTTTCTTCTTCAATATGAGCCACACTACCCATAGAAAACCGACTAAGAGCATCTGCTACCACATTAGCTTTACCGGGGTAATAAAGAACACTAATGTCATAATCTTTCAATAACTCAAGCCACCTTATTTGGCGAAGATTCAAATCCTTTTGATTGAACACATATTGAAAACTTTTATGGTCGATAAACACATCCACATGCACACCATACAAGTAATGCCTCCAAATCTTTAATGCAAAAACGACCACCGCTAATTCAAGGTCATGGGTAGGATAATTCTTCTCATGAAATTTAAGTTGCCTTGAGGCATAGGCAAACACTTTCTCATTTTGCATAAGCACACACCCTAACCCAATTTGTCACGCCCCGAGGCTACCCCTTTGACGTAAACATGGGACCTAGGATCCCGAGTGACCCCAAGCTAACCCTGAAGCTGGTATATGAAGCATACTAAGAATAACTGAATAAAGATATACTATGTGGAAGCTTAAAACAATAATTAACTGAAAGTGGGGAATACCCAAAACTGATCTGAATATATAAAATGTACTACGAGTTTAGTGATACTGAACAAACACTCAAAAGCTAAAGCTGAATCTGAAAAGCCTCTACCGACTAAAATTGCTGGGACATTCCCCCAGCTAACTCTAGCAAAACTGAAATAAAATACTGAATATGAAAAACATGTATATTGTCCTCGAAGTATGAGAACTCACCACTAAAGCTACTGAAAATGGATCGAGAACCGTTCTATGCGTGATCTGGATGCTGAGTACCTTAACCTACATCATGAAAGGATGTAACGCAGAGTATGCGTCAGTACTTGGAATGTACTGAGCATGCAGGATAGAGATAATAGCTGAACAAAGTATAAAAGCTGAAAAAATATAACTGAGCAATGACATAATCTGAACAGAAACATAGATACTGAAATATAACTGAAAACTGAGCTAAATGCAATGACCAAGTACTAATCATGAATTTAACATGCTGAGACTGAATACTGAAGTATAACTGAAAACCTGGTCAAATGCACTAGAGTCTGACTGTGGGAGCTACTATTAACCGACATAAAACCACGTGAGCTTAATGAGGAGTCCGATGTATACGCCCCATCGAGAGGACCCAATATACCTTGCCAGGGTATAAAGGCATGACTGGCGTGATCACTAAATCTGATGCCCAACAGAGGGGACTTATAAACCTATGGAGGCACTGGGACTATGAGGGTACGTTGAACCCTAGTCCAACTCAGTGCTAAGCCTACTCCCAACTGGAAATGTGTATGACACAACATAACTGAAATACTTGATAGCTCAATATTCTAACATGCAAATCTGAGAATGCAACATTTAGGTACTGATAATGAAACATTCAAAACTGGAGCATGTATATCTTTTTAACTGACCTAGCAAGTGTAATTCATGAACTAAGAGAATCTACAAAACTAGGGTTCTGAGTTTCATGCAAGGAACTAAGCAACGAATTCACGAAAACATGATAATCTGATTAAGAATACTATAACAGCTAAATCACAACCAATATCTAAGGTTTTAAAAACCCTATGTTTAAGAAAGATATAGCAAATCAAGAATCTGACTTAATTCTAGGGACCTAGTGGATGAAAGGAACCCAATAGTGAAATCCCACATATCTGGTGATGAAATCTACGGAGAAATCCTTCGATTTCGGGGTTAGAACTGAAGAAAACTTATTGCGTGTTCTTGAGAAAACCGATGCCTCTTTCTTCTCTTTTTGCTCTATGTTTTGGTGATTTTGGAGAATAAAGGTTTTAGGTAGGTTCTGACTAAATTATTAGTCTTAAACTGAGTAAAACGACGTAGTTTAGGGATTAAACGACGTAGTTAAACTGTCCAAAGCATAGGGGAAAAGACCAAAACGACCTAAACTTAAAATCTGACGGAGCCATTGACGGCCCCTGACCGACTGACCTACGGTCCGTCCTGGCAGGGCGTCGTTTGGCGTCTGGGACTAGGTTCTAAGGGTCACGATCCACGGACCGTGGTCTGACCTACGGTCCGTAGGTTCGGCCGTGGGTCGTGCCTTTTCTGAAAATTCTGGGTGGAGTTGAGGTGACCAACCACAGACCCCACTTACGGTCCGTGGTTCAACATATGGTCTGTAGGTGGCCTCCGTCGGTGGCACCTGCAACTTCTGAGAACCTGTAATTCTTTCCTTTTCGAATCCAGGGTGTTACACAATTCTTAAAGCATCACAATAAACCACAAAACCATATGTCCTTTCCGGTAAGGTCAACACCGGAGCGGAAGTAAGTCTATCTTTCAACTCTTGAAAACTCTTTTCACACATCTCGGTCCATATGAACTTAGCCTTCTTTTGATTCAAAGCCGTCAAAGGAGAGGCAATTGAAGAAAATCCCTCAACAAACCTTCTATAATAACCCGCTAAACCCAAGAAACTTTTAATATCCGAAAGAGTTAGAGGTCTAGGCCAACTCTTGACCTCATCCGTCTTCTTAGGATCTACCTCAATACCCTTACTTGAGACAATATGACCAAGAAAAGCTATGGATCTCAACCAAAATTCACATTTGCTAAACTTTGCAAAAAGTGTTTGGTCCTTAAGAATTTGCAACACGATCCTCAAATGATCAATATGCTCATCCTCACTCCTTGAGTAGATCAAAATATCATCAATGAACACAATCACAAACATGTCAAGGTATTGTCTAAACACCCTATTCATCAAATCCATAAATGTCATCTCCTCTCACCCTCAATTGGTGATAACCGGATCGAAGATCAATCTTAGAGAAATAACTTGCCCCTTGAAGTTGGTCAAACAAATCATCTATCCTCGGAAGAGGATACTTGTTCTTAATAGTCACCTTGTTCAACTGACGATAGTTGATACACATACGAAGAGAACCATATTTTTTCTAACGAATAAAATCGAAGCACCCCATGGAGAGATACTCGGCGGATGAAGCCCTTATCTAACAAGTCTTTCAACTGTTCTTTCAACTCCTTAAGTTCTGTCGGAGCCATACGGTAAGGAGGAATAGATATAGGTTGCGTATCTGGAAGAAGGTCGATACCGAAGTCTATTTCCCGCTCGGGAGGAATACCGGGTAAGTCATCTGGGAACACTTCCGGAAACTCATTTACAACGGGGACCGACTCAAGAGAAGGGGTTTCAGAATCTACATCCCTCACCCTTACTAGATGGTAAAAGCCACCCTTAGAAATCATCTTTCTAGCTTTAAGATAAGAAACAAATTGACCCTTAGGCATAGAATTTCCTCTCTTCTACTCTAGGACAGGCTCATTTGGAAACTGAAACTTGACTACACGAGTTCTACAATCAATATAAGCATAACAAGAGTGCAACCAATCCATACCCAAGATAACATCAAAATCTAACATATCAAGCTCTACCAAGTCAACAAGAGTAATTATATGGGATAAGGAAACGGGACACTTTTTATAGACCCTCTTAGCCACAATATAGTCACTAACAGGAGTAGAGATAGAAAAAAGTTCTAACAACACATCAGGGAGCACATCAAATCTCATTGCCACATAAGGCGTCACAAAAGACAAAGTAGCACCGGGATCAAGTAAAGCATATACATCAAGTTGGAAAACTTTCAACATACCGTTAACCACATCCGGAGAACTCTCTTGTTCACCTCTAGCCTGAAGAGCATAAAAGCGGTTTTGCTTAGGAGCATTGGAACCTGCACCACTAGGAGTAGCTTGCTTGCCCTCTCTCCCTTTGGCCGTAAGCATTGGGCAATCCCTCATTTTGTGACCACTTTTTCCACAACCATAACAACCATCTGTGCCGTCTAGGCACTTAACATCATGCTTCCTTCCACACTTAGTACAATTTAGCCTAGGCATTGAAGATCCACTACCATTACCTCCTTGAGACTTAGGGTTAGACACCCTATCTTGGTTGAACCTTGGAGGAGCATTAGAAGAATCTCGGCCGGAAAACTTTTGTCGGAATCTAGGACGACCTTGTCCATCGGACCTTGCATGAGAGGAGTTTCCATCACCGGTCCTTGCCCTCTTTACCTCTCTAGACATTTTCTTAAGTTTTTCCTCCTCAATTTGTTGTGCATGCACCATGAGACGAGAGATGTCCATGTCATGAATGAGCATGGCAGTTCGACACTCTTTGACTACCATCTCGGACACACCCAAAACGAACTTACTCATTCTAGCCCTTGAATCCGCAACCATTGTTGGAGAATATTTCAACAATTGAGTGAACTTTAGAGCATACTCCCTCACACTCATACTCCCTTGTCGGAGGTTAATGAACTCAAGCACCTTGGTTTCCCTCATCTCTAGGGGAAAGAACCCAACAAGAAAAGCGGCTTTGAACTTCTCCCAATCTAAAGGACCCGCATCTTCCTGTCTCCCTTCCTTCCATTGATTATACCATATTTGAGCCACTCTCTTTAGTTGATAAGCGGCCAACTCCGCTTTTCCACAGGCATAACTCCTATGATCATCAAAACCTTATAGACCTCATCGATAAGCTCTTGAGGATCTTCCTCAACTTTGGAACCATGAAACTCTGGAGGATTCATCCTTGTGAAGTCCCTCACTCTTAAAGCCGTCGAATTCACATTTGGGTTCACGGGAACCGCAACCTCCCTATATTCTTGGGCCATCACCGCTTGAGCCAACACTTGGAAAGCGGCCCTAAACTCCGCATTTGACACTTGTTCGGCCAAAGGATCGACCGGAACTTGAGGAGCTTGGGGATGAGCTTCTTGTTCCTCATTCTCCCTCACATTCCTTCTAGCATAAGCTCTTCGGGTAGCCGTATCCTGAAGAACATAGGATAAGGATTAGGAGAGAGACTTTATAGAGTTAAACTCTATTACACGACTTAAGAGTAATGAAAGAAGTGGAGTTTCCTACTCATCTTGTAGCCTCTTATTCATAAATGTGGCGCACTTCACACTTATGAACAAGACTCTACTAGACGTGGCTTATGAGACATCCTAGGACCATTCTAAACCTTTTGCTCTGATTACCAAGTTTGTAACGACCCAGGGGTACCCCCTAGATGTAACATGGTGTATAGAACCCCGAAAGACTCCATACGAGCCACTTAGCTCTCATAACATAAGAAATAGAACAATAAGAGTAAAATAATAGTCCAAGTCTAAATCATTTTATAAAAGTAAAGCGGAAGTCTAAACTCATGTCTCATCATAGCCATCTAATACAATAGAATGAAATTGGGCCTAGCCCATACATCATGTCTAAAAGTGAAATACAAGAAAGAAACTAAAACAATAACTCCATCCTCGAACCATGAGGACCCACCAAAGCTCGGAAAATATCTCAATTCAACCTTTAGCCACGAAAACCGGAAACCTAACTGTCAGACCCTACATTTGGGTAAAATGTAGGCAAGAGTATGCGTTAGTACAAAATAATGTATCAAGTATGATAGCCATATATAAAACATTTAAAACATGCTAAAAGGGACATTTCATTTCATGACATGCAATTGACCAAGCTAAACATGATATAAAAGCTTTATAAAAGATAAGTCATAAATCATGGTCAAATGAAAGCTAACTTCATCTTTAAAATATTTGAAGTCATGTGAGATACTTCTTGAAGTAACCTTAGTTCATTATTACTTGTGGGGAAAGTAGCCTTAACCGACATGAGACCATGTGAGCTATAGCATGACCACCCAGTGTCTCTCACACCGAAAAGAGTTGTTCTACTTGCCTAAGGTAGAACCATAAACATCTAGCTTAAGTGGATCCACTAGCTAATCAACCTATGGGGGCACATAGTTTATGGGATAAGGAGATTGTTACTAGAAACCCGGCCTCTACTGCGGGGGAACTTTCATCTCATGAGATTACTTTGGAAATCCGGCCTCTACTATGAGAGAGCTTCCACCTCACTTTCAATATCCACTCGGTGCTAAGCATAAATTTCCACGGAATAGTCATTTCTTACTTTGACTTCATTACTCATGAAAAGATGCCCTTGGACAACCAATCCAAGCTAGTTAATCAGGATAGCTCTTACTCTTGATTCATTTAGGTGAGAAGGCCTTTCAACCTAAGAATCTTTTCTTTGTGAGAACACCTTTCACATCATGCTAGGTGTGTTTATGAGAATGTCCTTTCAAAAAAACAACAACATCATTATTGATACTTTATTCTCAAAGCATCCTTAAAACATTTGCATAGATTTAATAGGAAAAATGCATAAGTCCATACTTTACCTCTTGAGGTCAAAACCCACTTTCAATCATCATCTCTTAGAAAACATGGGTTAGAAATAGATTTCATCATAAATACATGTAAAGCTTGCAATACATGCTTAATTTCATAAAACACTTGTTTTATACTCAAAATCCCTCATTATATGATTCACAACTTGAAAAATAGGGATTGCATGGGTTCATGGGGGAATTCATCATAAAAGCATCATGTATCATCAATAATGAAAGGAACACATGCTAATTGAAGAAAACCCTAACTCAATTGGGGAATTCTACATTTTGAAATAGAGGAATTTGGTAACTCCATGGATGAAAGGAATCCATGTATGAAAAATATCATACCTTGAGTCCAAATTCTAGCCTTCAATGGAAGAATTTGAACCTTAGCTTGAAACCCTAGGTGAAGTTTTCTTCTTCTTCTTCAAGTTCTAGAGAGAGAATTATTTGGAGAGGAATTGGTTTCTTTGGGGAATTTTGGAAGAATGAAGTAAATTGGGTGAATTTGGAGGTAAAAAGGTTTATATAGGGTCCTAAACATAGACAAAACGACATAGCTTAGGAACTAATTAAATAGAAAAAGACACAACTAACCCTGAAATAGTAATTATTTGCTGCCACCGACGGACCCAATCGACGGACCGTGGTCTGACCTACGGTCCGTCCTGGTGGACCGTGGATGGACTTCTGGGGCATGATTTTTGGACCTCAAAACACGGACCGTGGTCTGACGTAGGGTCCGTAGGTCGAGCCGTGGTTCTGGACCTCAATCACCTTGGCAGGGTGACCAACCCAAGACCCACCTATGGTCCATGGTTTAACCTACAGGCCGTGGTTGGCCTCCGTGCTTCCCAAAAATCTGGTTTAATTCTCTTTTTGGATACGGGGTGTTATGAAATCTCCCCCTTGGGACCACTCATCCTCGAATGAGATTTAAACTGGTTCTAAAAGCTTAGGAGAGGAACTAACAACCCAACCTAAAAATGCAATGCATGAAACCAAGAAGGAACTATCAACTCCAAGCTAGGACGTTCTCAAAACATCATGAGAGGGTGAAACTAATTCTATCAGCCCATTATGCATGCAATGCACATAAATAAGGAGGAAACATCAACTCCAAGCTCAACAAACTCAAATGCATCATAAGGAATTAGGAACTACATCTAACAACCCAATATGCATGAATTTTCAAAATTTCTCATGTTCAAGGAGGAACTACCTTCTCCAAGATAAAGGCATGCAATTTACTCTCAAAAGGCAAAGCTAAAGCATGTTCATCAATCTCATGGAGCTCATATGCAATTTACTCTCAAAAAGCATAGCTAAAGCACTTTCATCAATTCAACTCATGAAGTCTATAGGCAACTCATACTCAATGCACAAAAACATGAGGAAAATTAATCATATAAACTCATTTTTCTTTCAAAACACAAGTTTTCACGAACATGCATCACATAAGGAAATCATGGAAACACATAAAACACATGACTCCCAAAACAAAGGTCAAACCAAGAGAAACTCATTACCTCAAACTAGAGTAGGAGTATAAGGAAAAAGATGAGGATATCGGAACATCATATCGGCCTCGGCCTCGGCCTCCCAAGTAGAACCCTCAACTAACTGATTCCTCCATAAAACTTTCACAGAAGCAGCTTCTTTGTTTCTCAACTTCTTGACTTGCCGGTCTAAAATCTCAACCGGAACTTCCTCATAAGAAAGACTCTCATCAACTCCCAACCCTTCTAAGGAAACTATGGATGTCAAATTACCAACATATTTCTTCAACATGGAGACATGAAAAAACGAATGCACCGATTCCAACTCATTTGGCAAATCTAGCTCATAAGCAACTTTACCAACACGCCTCAAAATCTGATACAGGCCTACATATCGGGGACTAAGCTTCCCTTTCTTACCAAACCTCATTACACCCTTCATAGGTGAGATTTTCAAGTAAACCCAATCATGAATGTCAAACTCATGATCCCTTCTCCTCACATCGGTATATGACTTTTGCCGACTTTGAGCCGTTTACAACCTTTCTCTAATAAGTTAAACTTTCTCTATGGCCTCATGTACCAATTCGGGACCTATTAGGGCAACTTCACACACCTCAAATCATCCTATGGGAGATCTACACCTCCTACCATATAAGGCCTCAAAAGGAGCCATATCAATACTCGAGTGATAGCTATTATTATAGGCAAACTCGATCAACGGAAAATGGTCATCCTAATTACCTTTAAAATCAATCACACAAGCTCTTAACATATCTTCCAAAGTCTAGATAGTATGCTCCGCTTGCCCATCGGTTAGGGGATGAAAGGTCGTGCTAAGCTTAACACGAGTGCCAAGACCCTTTTGGAATGACTTCCAAAACTGAGAAGTGAATTGGGTACCAAGATCAGAAATAATGGACAAGGGCACTCCATGTAATCTTATCATTTCTCTCAAGTATAACTTGGCATAGTCCTCCGCCGAATAAGAAACCTTGACGAGAAGGAAATGAGCCGATTTCGTCATCCGATCCACTATCACCCAAATAGATTCATGTTGTCACCGAGTGCGAGGCAAACCAACAATGAAGTCCATATTCATATCTTCCCACTTCCAAGTAGGAATGTTGATATCTTGGGATATACCTATCGGTTTCTGATGCTTAACCTTAACTTGTTGGCAATTTGGACACTTAGCCACAAATCCCGCAATGTCCTTCTTCATCCCATTCCACCAATAGACTTTCCGTAAATCACGGTACATGTTGCTGGCTCCCGGGTGAATGAAATACCGTGAACTATGGGCTTCTGTCAAAATCCGTTCCCTCAAGTCATCCACATTTGGAACACATAAACGACCTTGGTATCTAAGTACCCCATCTCCCCCTTGGGAGAAAGCCTCAACGAATTTCTTAAGCATCGCGTCTTTCAACCCACGGGCTGTGGTTGGCCTCCGTGGCTGGCACCTGCAACTTCTCAAAAATCTGGTTTAATTTTCTTTTCGGATATGGGGTGTTACATGCTCATACCATACTCATTGTCATGCTTCGATCGCAAAGCGGTCATCGCGTGAGCACATGATATCTTGATCAAGTCATATTCCCTACAAGAATATGACTTTTTCAATACATTCACATAACACGGTAAATTGATTATCGTCCTCGGTTACGTTCTCCACATACAAAGAGTAGCACTCGATCATTTTTTTCTTGTGATCTTTTCGGTAGTCGGCACCATTTTATTACCCGTTGATTTAAGGATATATGCATGCCTCTCCCTGAACAATTCTCCAAACCTCTTAGCAATCAAATTGAATATAGATGTCATGGGATACTCTCTTTCATCTATCAACATAGCATTGAGTGACTCAGCGATATTTGTGGTCATCACATCATATCTATTGTCAGGGAAATGTACCATGCTCCACTTCTCAAAATCAATTTCATGCTCAAAGACGACGGCTACCTCGGGGCATTTGTTCTTGAATTCTACAAAATTATTGTTAAACTCTTTCAAAAAATAAGCCTTTGTCGCATTGTAGTATAGATAGAGGAAATCTCCACAATGATGATTTACCCAGAGAGTTTCACCGAGGTGCCTCATACAATATCTGTGGTGAGCATGATTGTAAACCTTCACAATATCGTTGGCGATGCTCTTGTGTCTATCGAAGATAAAGCATAAATCTGATTTATCGACCACAATCTCCTTCAACTTTTCAAAGAAGAATGTCCAAGATACAACATTCTCTTTGTCCACGACACAAAGTCAATTGGATAAACATGATTCTCCATATCTTGTGCAATATCACTCAAAAACACGGCCTCGCATTTACCATGTAAATGAGTGTCATCGACCACAATTACCTTCTCATGTAGGCAAATCCCCTAATGCAAGCACAAAAGGCCAAGAAATAATACATGAACCTATGACTATCCCCATTTACCGTGAAACTATATCTTGAATCAACATTAAGAGTCGCGATCATGTAGAAAAAATCCGGTAAGCATGAATATCCGTTCTCCGATGTCCCTTAGACCATTTTCTTGGCAACCACACCTTCATTCCAACATTTCTAATAGCTTGGACTACAATGAAAAGAACTAAACATAGTCCTTTGAATCTCTTTAACATTTGGATTCTTGCAATCATGATACATATTTACACAAAGTGAAGCAATGACTTTGATTGAGAGTTTTCTATGGCAACTGTTGGCAGATTCAACGCCATAACTGTGCTCGCCAATGTACTTGTAGATACGAAATTTGTCCGAACACTCATATTTCCTCACCCATATCATTCATGCACAGTTGTGAGATACACATTTCACCTTAATGTATTTAGTATAACTCTTCACAGTAGAAAAATCAAAAGACTTCTTTGCCACCGCTTCGGCTAATAACAATTGCAACTCATTCTTGCTACTGAAAGTTTGATTTATGCATAAATTAGTTCCATCAGAGAAGGAATGATTGGATTGTGATCCCGATTTATGTTCTCCCTGCATTTCTTCACAACATTCGAGTTCAGAATCTTCCGCATCTACTGACTGATTTTCTACATCCATTGGATGATCATGTATATTCATTAAATGATCACTTAAGCTCTCATTTGAATAATCACACAAACTCTTCTTTGAATGATCACCCAAGATTTCATTTCCAATCGAATCATTGTCGTCGTTAAATAAATTTGTTGGTTCAATTGGAGGCTTCGCATTGACATTTATCCTCAATATAGACCTAGAGTCATTAATATCAATATCTAACATGTACAAGCTCACGTGCTTATCATTTTTTTTATAAATGTGGGATGTATTTTCCCCTCCCATTCATTTGATAACTAATCACCAAGTCATTTGGCTCGCAGGTTAACTCACCGGCCTCAATTACGCTTGCAATCATATTGTCGTATGAACCATTGCGACGCAACGCAATGGGCACTGTCATATTACTAAAAGATTTTCAATTCTAGTTTTTGGGAGTCTCCTCCCATACTCCCATATAATCACCACCAGCAACAACAAATTCAGCTACTGTCATTATAGACTACAGTGATAGATACTAGATTACAGTATCAGTCTTTAACGATAGATGATTGATACAAAATTTATACAAAAACGCGAGTGAATAAGATCGGGTTCAAAATCGTGCTCCTGCAATGGAGAAACGTATTTTTAGTTCTTCTAAACTACTGAAATGTATCTACTAATGAGTTATCAAATGATTATGGAAGATTTCTCAAGCTTCTAAAATGGTGGAAAAATATTTTTGAAGTTTTAGAAGCTTGGTTTTTGGTTTTTGAAAGAAAATGGAGTAAAAATGAAAGGAATGAGCAGGATTATGATGATTTTACCTATGAAATGGATAATATCGCTGGAAAATTCACCGGAATCGATAAAATCAGCAGCACAAACGAGCCTCTTTCAATTTCTTGTTGGAGAGTTTTTCTTTTTCAAATATAATTTTAATAAATTAAAATACACATATTATTCCAAATTTGTTGGAAAAGAAGGGGGGACCAAAGTGTATATATTAAAATTTAGGAGTTGCTTTTGTATGTTGGAAATAGATCACATGTGTGATGTCATTTATAGTAAGTATAGACCAAATTTTTCAACACTTGTGACTAAATGTCCAACTAAGTTTTCAAAGTGGCTATTTTGCCAACAATCCCTAGTTTTCTTGAAAAACGGCTAGCTAGTCATACATATAACTTGGCTGAATATTAGATTGAGTGTAAAGTCAAGTCTTATTAAGAGATCTCAACTTTTTTTTAACTTGACGTGTATAAATTAAATAACAGTAACAATAATAACATATTCAACCTAATGTTACAATTAGCTGGGATATGTGGAAGGTAAGACGTATGCAATCCTTACGAAGTAAGAATAATAAATGTGGTTCAATAATTTGAAAAGTTGATATAATGATATTGAAATTGTATTGCACCGCTTCAATATTATTTGATTATTTATTGCAATACTTAAAGCTATTAAGAGATCTCAACTTCTTCTTTTTTAACTTGGCGTGTATAAATTAAATAACAGTAACAATAATAACATATTCACCTAATGTTACAATTAGGTGGGATATGTGGAAGGTAATATGTATACAATCCTTACGAAGTAAGAATAATAAACGTGGTTCAATAATTTGAAAAGTTGATATAATGATATTGAAATTGTATTGCACTACTTCAATATATTTGATTATTTATTGCAATACTTAAAGCAAGTTATGATATTATTATTTTTTTACAAAAAACAATAAATTTTGCAGAATGTAGAAGGTTTGACTAGTGGTGTACAACATCGAACCGAGAATCGAATCTAACTATAAATCGAGTCAAACAAAAAAAAACCTGACAAATGATGTATTGGAAAAAAACATGACTATACTTGGGTTGGTTTGGTTTTAACTAAAGAAAGTCAATCCGAGACCAAATCAACCTAACATTATATATATAATTTTCAAAATTTATTTTATACATAAATATATTGATGTAATTTCTAAATATTACTTATACTTTTTCATAATTTTTATTTTTAACATATTATTTCAAGTTTTTTGAGACTTAGAATTTTGAATGGTCCAATGAAGGTTATATATATTAGTAACTCTTATAATAAAGCTCAATTCAAAATCAAATCATACTAATGCTAACAAAACAAAATTGATTCAACACTAAGAATAACAATAATGTTGAATATTTGTTTTTTAGTTTTACATTGGTTTTGACATTAAAATATATAACCTAATTTTAATTTTTCTTTAATGTTTAATCATGCAATTAATACTTATTAGACTTATTTTAGCATGATTTAGTACTTTTAAATTATGATCATTTTTATTCTGACTTATTACTTTGCAATATTTATTTTATGTGATTTCATTATTATTTTTTGTTGAATATTTTAGTGTCATCACCCATATCATATTTTGTGTTATTTTTTTTAAAAAGAAACAACCTTAGATAATTGTATTTGCATAGGACTAAAGAAATATTTGGAACACAAGTTAATTATATGTTTGTATGAATACTTTGTCTGAAAAATCCAACAAAATCCGAGATTGAAAAATCAAGTTCTATTAGTTTAGTTTGATTTATAAATTTAAAAATCCAACACAAATGATTTGGTTTGATATTTGAAGAACCTGAACCAACCCGATCATGTACACCCCTAGATTTGACCATTTAGAATATTTAATAACATATGATAATAAAAATAGTGAAAGTATGAATGAAAAAAAGATAAATACTATAAAAATAATAATGTGGGTTCATGTTAGTCTTTAAAACATAAATGAGGTAATAATTTAGATGTATATTATAATTACATAAAAACTATTTCATTTCTCAATCATTACAACAAATCGCACATTAAAAAGGTCAAAAATAAAATTATTATATTTTCATCCCAAAAATTTCTAATTCTTTTTAAATTTAACCGTACATGCTTTATTGCCCTTTGTCATAATATTCACATATTCTTCAAAGTACTGCATAGACACACTACATGACTTGTTGCATTAAAATCTATCGACAATGTGTGTTATGATACCAAAGTTTTCGAACAAATAAAATTAAGAAGAATATCATTTTTTTCTCATGCCCTGTTGCTCTACTGGAAAAATAACTATCCTTCATTGATTTTTTATGTTGTTTCTTTCATTTTATCCTAATATAATCGCATTCTTTATTTATTTTTTCCATGCCTTATTATAAATGAATATGTCAAGAATGTACGATTCTTAATTAGAGTTTGTTTGGATTGACTTGTTCAACATTCTTTTAAGCTAAAATAGTTTTTAAACACTTTTAAAGTGTTTGAATAAGATTAAAAAGTGTTTTTAAGCACTTGTTTTGAGAGACTGTTTAAATTGACTTATTTTAAGTGTTTTTCAAGTCAAAATAATTTATAAGCACTTTTTGAGTGTTTGCATAAATTATAAAAGTGTTTATAAGCATTTGATATTTAAGCTAAAATGATAAAAATAAATCAAAAATCCTAAATTTAATTATTTTTAACTTATAAATCAAAAACTAAAAACCAATTCAAACAGACTCTTAGCCTTTTCTTTCTTGATATATTTCTTTTCAATTTTGATCATAAATTTCTTTTCAATATGTTGGACAGTAATACTTGCTGGAGTAATTTCAATTGAATTAAAGGACAATAAATAAATAAGTAAATTTACTTAATACTTGAAATTAAATTTTTTTTTAAAAAAAAAACAGATTTGAAAATCTAGACACTCTATTAATGTTTTATCTTTGAACAAAAAATATTAACTTTCTGGTGGTATATTTATATATATCAAACCCTGATAATAAAAAAAACATGTTGAATATAGTAAATTTTTCTTTGGATTGATTTATTTATTCAAAGATAAAATCAAATAATTATGACGTCTTTATCAATGGACATGTAATTATGTTAGACAAAAAAATAAAATAAAATAAAAATTATGTTAGACATTACTTTCCTCTGAATCGACCAGTATTGAAGTTCAAATTTTATATTTTAAAACAAATAAATTTTCACAATAAAAGTCACTTTGAGAGACATATAAGTTCAATTGATTCAGCTCAAAATATATATAACACACTAGAAAATGATCTTTAGCGACAATTAATTAATAGCAATAGCTCAATTACCACTAAATATGTATTTTTAGCGGCAATTAGCACTGTCCATAAAGTCTTTAGCGACATTGAATCTAATGACACTTAACTAATGCCGGTAAAGGGTTTAACACTCTTTATTAATATGTCTATTTATTACCGCTAAAAATTGTTTTTGTTATAGCGACATTACCAATATTCCCCCCAAAAAACATATAAATTTCAAGAAAAAAGTTTCATTATAAAAAAAAATTACTTTAAAGAACTTAAGACTGCCTTTTGATAGTAAACACAGCAACCTAAACCAAATACCATTTCTGTGAAAGAGACAAAATGCATTTTTTTTCATGCTGAAGTAAAATAACATTAGGCCTTTAGTTTATCAATTAGTTGAACAAGACATGTTTGCAAGTTATCATGGTCTCAAGCCAAATAGATTTCATACCAAACCATACTAAACAAACATGCAAATTGCAATCATTTAGATGTAGGTATATACTGGTTTACAGTAAAACCTCACTAAATTAATCGTGTTTTGAGATTCAATAAAGGTCAATTTTGATTATATCGAAATCATGATTTCTTACTAATTTATATATCATATTTTTTGAGTTCACATAAAAAATAAATTTATTATACATTAAGTACAATGAATACATCAAAATTTGTATCTTACTAAATTAAGTATCAAAATTATTGAATTCACATAAAAAAAATTATTATACATAAAATACAATGTATGTGTATGATTCATTGTAATGTATTTTTTACCTTAGGAACCAATTACGTATAAGGAACACTTGTCATATCTAGAACTCACAATTTTATGGTGCGATTCAAAAAGACAACACCGAAACTTTTGGATGCAATAAAAAAAGTTAGAGATGAGCTTCAACTAGATTTAAATTTTTACAAAAAAAAAAACACAGTAGAATCATATTTTACTAAATTGTCTTAGATATATTTATACTTTTAAAGAATTATTAATTTATAATACTAGTGAGATCATATATTTATAAAGGGGTCTTCTGAAAATATATTATTTTATTATCTTATCGAAATGAGTGATTTTTTCTATTGTCCTAAGTCGAAACTGAAAGAAAATATTATTTTAGAGAGATTATTAATTTATCGTATATTAATTTGGTGAGGTTTTACTGTATTTGTTTGATAAACTAGTAGATTCCTATAAAGAGAATTTTTTAAAAAAAAAAACAGATCCTAGCACATGAACAAAGTTCCTGACAGAAATCTGTAAGTTATAGGAAAAACTATATAAATGGGCCATAAAATCTAAAATAATTATAAGTTCATACCCAAAATAATTTCTGATATACTTATTCTATCATAAATAATTACAGGTCATATCCTCTATTAATTAGGTTGATAGTTTTAACTTAACTGATACTAAATCAGTATCATATATTATACTGATATCATTAAGACTGATAATTTTGTTTAACTGATACTAAATCAGTATATATATACTGTATTGGTATCATTAAGGTTTCTTGTTAAGAAATTACTCATTAATCAATGATACTATAAGAGGATATGTATATTGTTGTGGTATTATTAAGATTTCTGGTTCAGAAATTACTCATTAGTCAATGATACTATAAGAGTATATATACACACATTTTTTATGGTATCATTAAGATTTCTTTTTCTAAATTACTCATTAGTTAATGATACTATAAGAGTATCATTGACTAATGAGTAATTTCTTAACAATAAACCTTAATGATACCATTACTGTGAAAGGGACAAAATGCATTTTTTTCATGTATATTGTTGTTGTATCATTAAGGTTTTTTATTCAGAAATTACTAATTAATCAATAATTTAGTATTAATTAAGTGAAATTATGAGCTTTAATGCCTTTAATTAAATGATTTAGGACTACCTCTAATTTATTTTATATCCCAATCTTTTTCTTTTTCTTTTTTTTTTAAAATTGATTTTTAAATTGTATGCTCAAGTAAAAAAAAAAAAAAAAAAAAAAAAAAAAGAAGATTTTGA
>JAJONR010006976.1:0-19738 GCA_029582245.1 Solanum etuberosum
ATATATATATATATATTGTATATATGTATATGAAAATTAATATGTCTTTTCTTTGCCACCCACTAAACAATAAGGTGAACAGTTCAATTGGCAAAGCAGCCAGTTTGCCACATGGGCAGTGCGGGTTCTCGAACCTCGTCTGCATTAATTTTTGAAAGTTTTTTCTTTCTTTCTTTTTTATTTCTTTTGTTTTTTGTCATTTTTATTAATGTGTGAAGGTTTTTTTTCCCCTTGTATTCATTCTTATTTATTTACTAGTATTCTTTATTAATTCAAATTGACTCCTATTCACCATAATTAATTCTTAAGTTCTTTTACTTTCCTTTTCACTAATTATTAATCTCTTGATAAGATATTAGTGTCACGTGTTTACTCTTTATCAATTAATGAGTACTGAATTATGAACGTGACATAAATATTATTAAGAATGTATTTAAATAGTAGTTTTAAAAAAAATATAAGTTTTAAAAAGGATGAATATTATTATTAGAGTTCTTTTAATTTGAAGGTTCTTTCGATCTTCACCAACGTTCTTGCTAAGTAAGATGACTAGATTAAAACTAAAATTTGTATTCTCTTTGTTATATATTTGCAACAACACATAAAGTCAATGGAATATGAATATATTAAGTTAACACTATTAGATAGTTTATACAAGCTCAAATTTTAGTGTGAAAAATCTCTTTTTTTCCTCAAAGTTTCAGCAAATAAGACCACTAATTCCTAAAAAGAAATAAAAATTGAATTGTTTAGTTAGCTCTAATCTCATAATATCTAAAAGAAAATATTACTAACATGCATGTTTGATAGATTTGTTTATAAAAATTGAAAAAAAAAATAACTCGATTGTAACCCACAATTAAAGCACCCGACCCGCTTATCTTACTTGAACAATGTGGCACCCAGAACCTCCAAATCCTAGATCCACGTCTATATATATATATATATATATATATATATATATAGAAGACTAATGAGCTTCTCTAACCTAATACTGAATAAACCATCACTAAGACTTACGGGTCAACCCACCACAAACTTCTTACTGTGTTAGTCTTCAACTGCTCAAGTGAAGAAGCCTCGCTATTGCGACATCGAACCATTGGTTCTTAAATAATTTGTTGTTTATATAAAATATCACCTCATACCGTTTAAACATGCCATAATATTTATTTTAAATAGAGTATAAATAAGAAATCTGTAGTAAATATACTATATAATACATGTTTTGTTTATGGGTTGATAAATGTTTTTTCAAAGGATAACAATCCCAATAAGACGAGATTAATTGGCATAGGGGACACTCCCAAAACTTAATTTGAACAATAGCCACTTAATTTCTTTTTGATTTAATTTTTAGGGTTAGGGTTAGAAAAAGTAAAAAAGTGGGGTTGGGTTGTGGGGTCATGGGTCTTTTCATCACTTTAAGAACTTGGGGACAAAAATACAAATATATAAAATATCATTTTTCATCCCAACACTTCAACATTAAATAAATTCATCCCTCCAAAAAATTAAATTACAATCCCAAGGAATATAAAAAAATTGGGTAAACATTTTCCGAGGAAAGCTCAGAACACGTTCTCAGAGAACTCTTCGTCTTCCATAAACCGGCTTTACTGAAATCATCAACCTCCATAAAACTGATCATTCTCCAACAAAACTTCCATCTTCCATTATTGAAAACATAAAGAAAAAAGAGATCCTATAATCGTTCCTGAAAAACGAAGTGGAGTGTGTCTATTTTACATCAATCTTCTTCCCCAAGTTCAGTTGAATTTTTTTCAATCTTCTTCCCAAGTTCAGTTGGATCTTTTTCAATCTTCTTCGTCTCAAGTAAGTTTAATCGTATTTTCAATAACGTTTAGCCTATTTGATTTTTTTCTTGCAATAGTGTAGCGAAGTTTAGATGTTTGCTTAAAGTTCTAAAATTTTTACCCGTTTTAGTTCATGCTTTTTATTCGGAATCATTATTGACGTTTTGCTTTGGATAATGCGTAGAAATTTTTAATTTTTTTATGTTTATCTGGCCTATCGATTTGAAAGTTTTTACTGTATTTTGGTCGACTTTAATGGTGTTTATGTCAATGGCATTTTCGAGTTTTGTTGGAACTGCTACTCGTTTTGCATATTTTTTTAGCATTACTCCGTTTGTGTTAATAGACTAGTGGTCGAATATTTTGATATGAAAATTATGTTTTTGTATATAGTACAGTATGGCTAAAACTAGAGGTGGCATCGTTAAACGATCTGTTCCTAAGGCTTCTAAAAATAAGAAAAGAAAACCTGAAGAAGTTTCCAGATCTTCAAAAAAGAAAAAAATTGTAGTTGAAGAACCTAAGTCTAACTCGGATTCTGATACAATGGCTGAGATTGATAACTATGAGGACAGTAGTGCCCAGGCTAGTGATGATGTTGAATGTAGTGAAGAAAAAATTGACAGTGGTGATGAGGAGAGTAGTAGAGATACCCGAGATACTGGAGATGAGGATGATGATCCCCTGTCCTTGCCAATTGGTGCAAGAGAAATCTTTGGTAAGTCGTATAATCTAACGACATGGATGGATGAGTTAGGAATGTTTTCAGCGAAAATTTTGTGAGAGCAAGAATGACTCTTTATCGTGATTTTAGAAAACTTTTATTCAAGAAAAAATTTATAATGACTTTAAAGGTACTTGTTTTGGACACTTGAGGCATATTCCAGAATATTTCAAGTTCAATGGATAGATGATCCATTATATGTTGCTGCGACGTGTGAAAAATGATAAAAAATTTGCATGAGATGTGGTTCTGTGTGAATGATAAGCCTACTTGTTTTGGCTTAAGAGAATTTGCATTGATTACGGGGCTGAATTGCTCAGCATACCCCCGTGATGCAAATATGACAAAAGTACTTCAGAAAGGTGAGAAATTTCATTATAAAGTAACCAAGAATTAGAATATCACTGCTACAAAGTTGATGAGTTTGATTAAGGGTACCAGATTGAATAAGGAGCAGAAGTTGAAGTGCTCTTTAGTTTGGTTCGTCCACTCGATGTTGCTTGCCCATGATCGATCTAAGATTGTGGATTCAAACCACATTAAGATGGTGGATGATTTAGATTTCTTCAAGAGTTATCCATGGGGGAAAGAGTGTTTTGATCTAATAGTGATGTATTTGAAGAACAAAATCAATTTGAAGAAGCAGAGTGAAGTGTACAATGAAAGAGGGAATGCATCATATACTTTGTATGGCTTTCCCTGGGCATTTCTGGTACTTATTATCAATTATGTACTTGATTTTTAAGAAACTCTTATATATTTATATAGTATTTCATAATCTCTGTTTATTTATTTATTATTTTATTAATTTCAGGTTTGGATATATGAGGCTTTTCCTCATCTTAGTAAGTATGCCAAGAAGTCCTTGGATTCTCCTCTGCCCATTCCCTGTTTACTTAGATGGTACACGACAAAGAGCGATAATATTATCGAAGGTGATCCATTTAAGTACAAAGGAAGAAGTACAAAGGTATAAATTTATTTATTATTATCTAGCAATATTTGTAAATTAGTGAATGTCTTGTACTATTTATATTTTTTTTTTGTAGATTTTGCACCCATACCTCACACCTACTGTCCGTGAGACAAAACAAAATTACATGGAAACATTAAAGCCATATATGGACGAAGTGAAGGACACAACCATTGATGCCTTAAAGGCCAATTTGAAAGGTGTCACTGTCCTCACTTCAGCAGTAGAGAACGAGGAGGATGAAATATTGGGTGAGAACAATTCCAACCAACCTTGTGAGAATTCTGTTTCGAGTGGACAGAAAAATAAAGATGATAATTTGTGTTAGCGTGTTGCATCCCTTGAACAATCAATGATGGAGTTGTTGCTTTTATACGAGATGAGAAATTGAGGAGAACTCAAAATAACAAGAGAAATAAAGGTAGACTAATTTATATACTATTTGTCTAAATAATTTATTTGTAAGAATGTTAAGCCACTGATCTTGCAGCAGTTGATGAAGACTACACAACACCAACAGTCGATGAAGATGGTGCTGCAGTTGTTGTTGATGAAATCCTTCCATTAGCAATAGTTGATGAAGATCTTGTTGCAGTTGATGAAGACTTTGCAGAAAAAGGTAATAAAGTTGTAGAAGAGATGAAGGAAGGAGAGAAAGAAAAAGAGGAAGAGAAGATGGAAGAAAAAGAAAAAGAAAAAGAAGAGAAGCTGGAAGAGAAGAAACAAGAGGAGGAAAAGATGGAAGAAAAAGAAGAAGAAAAAGAAGAGACCGAAGAAGAAAAAGAAGAGAAGCTGGAAGAGAAGAAACAAGAAGAAAACGAAGAGGAGAAGATCGAAGAGAAGAAAGAAGAAGAAAAGGAAAAAGAAGAGGAGAAGCAAGAAGAACAAGAAAAAGAACAGGAGAAACTGGAAGAGAATGTAGAAGAAGGCTTGGCAGAAGAGGGAAAATGAGACAGTGATGAAAATTCAGTGGACGTGATGGCTATTGTTATGGAGCTCAATGGTGAGCTTAACGGTGATGAGTAAGGTATTTGTGATTATTGATTTTTTTAAGACATTTGAATTTTGAAGTGGGTTTAAGACAATTGGTTGTTGAAATGGTTGGTTTTTGGTGGTTGACTATTAAGAAAGTTGGTTTTTGAGATTATTAGTTTTTGGTGGTTGAATATTAAGACAGTTGGTTTTTGAATTGCCTTTTAAGACAATTGGTTATTGAAGTAGTTGGTTTTTGAAGTGATATTTAAGACAGTTAAATCATGTAAATGTTATTTTTATTTTGATGGATATTGTTGCCAGTTATCGACTTTAAATTGTATATATAATGCATTATCTTACCATACAAGAAAAACTTTATTTTATTAATAGACTGTACTATTACATGAGTATATAATATTGTACTACTGCATCCCTGTTACACTTTTCCAAAAAGCAACCACTAACAACAAACCATACAATATTATTTTTAGGCCTTTCTCTTTTTCTTCAGCGAATATCAACCTTTGTTTTAGTTGATCCCTATCTATTTCGGCGTCTTTTAGCAATCCTTTAAAGTGATGCCTTTGCTTTTCGGCTTCTTTGAATAAAGTCGATAGCAAATCCCTATTTTCTTCAAGTTTCGAAGCCTTTCTAATATTTAAAATTTGGTAACGCCTTGAAAATTTGATGTCTCGAGTCCCGGACCTAATTTTGATGGGCTGCTCATTGATGAATCATTTTCAAGCCACTTAAAAAAAGAGCATGCACCAATTGTACAGTTAAAGAATTGTCGACCTAGGTTCGTATCGGTGTGTGACGTCCTCAATATAGCTGAATTACCACAACGACAAACATAAGACTTTTTTGCATTGGATGTTTGAGATGCTTGAGACATAATTAAAAGAGATGTTTAAGTATTTTAAAATAGAATAAGATGGAGGAGTTCATGAATCCTTCTTTTTATACACTAAAAAAAGCAAATGTTACCGTTGAAAAAGTAGCAATTTGTACTTTGTTACCGTTATAAAATTTGGATAATTGACTATTGTCATTGTTGGTCAAAATATATAGATAATTCAGACAGTCGATACTTTTTCATGTGCTTGATTTATATTGTACCAACGACATCTACACTAATAAGGTATAAACGGGTTGATATCATGATCCAAAATGATCTATACTGCACCTACTAGAATATGCCGCCTATATATAGACCGTAGCTAGTATAATTTAAAAGGGAGAATGATTAACTAATAATAAACTATATTATTGAAATTTATTCAATTAAATAAGTTTAAACAAGTCATGAAAGGGTCCACATATATTGGGGGTGGAGATAAATGATGTATGAGAAAAAGTTGTAGTTATACAATCAACATCTTCAATGTAATGTGTGAGAAAGCACAAGTATGTTGAGAGAATTTCACTTGTTCAACCACAACTCTTCCCAACATCATGTAAGGGTCCATACAAATTGAGGGTGGTGATCAATAATGCATGGAAAGATGTTGATTGTATAACCACAACTATTCCTCGTTCATACTTGTGTTTTCTCACACATTAGTTTGAAGATGTTGATTGTATAACTACAACTCTTTCTCATACATCATTTATCTCCGCCCCCAATATATGTGGACCCTTACATGACTTGTTTAAACTTATTTAATTGAATAAATTTTAATAATATAGTTTATTATTAGTTAATCATTCTCCCTTTTAAATTATACTAGCTACGGTCTATATATAAGCATCATATTCTAGTAGGAGCAATATAGATCATTTTTGGATCATGATATCAACTCGTATATACCTTATTACTGTTGAAGTGTAGATGTCGTTGGTACAATACAAACCAAGAACATGAAAAAGTATCGACTGTCTTAATTATTTATATATTTTGACCAACAGTGACAATAGTCAATTATCCAAATTTTACAACGGTAACAAAGTAAAAATTGCTACTTTTTCGATGTCAACGTCTGTTTTTTCGACAATTCTTTAAGGTGTCGTTTGGTAAAGTGTATATCTAAGTAAGGCGAGATTAGTTATATGTTTGATTAGTTATACATAGGTTATTTATTATGTATTGTTTGATTTTGGGTATTAAAAATAGCATGCATGAGGAAAATTCACAGTTTTAGTGGGGGGAAAGTATAAAATAACTGTTTTGGGGAAAATTACATTCTAATGCATACATTAAAATCATTGCATTAAAAATACCATAAATTTCCATATATTAATTATACACACCTTAATACACAACGAGTGTACTCAATAATAAACATTAATAGACAATGTACAAAATGTATGTCATCTTCTGATTGATCTATAAACAGCAGCTGCTTCACATCCAGTAGCTTAGTTACAAAAACATAGTTAGTCAAATCTATCTAAGATTTGTTGTTTTTCATATATGTGGTTCTCTAGTGTCCGGATCTCTTACAAATTGAACATTTGTTCCTCCTCTTGCTTTTAAAATTCTCACCGACACCCTTGAAACATTTTCTTTTCTTCCTTCCAAGCTTGGTATCGACAAGGGGTGGAAGAATATTCACTCTTAGCAATTCTTCAGGCACACACCATTCTGACTCGATAGGAACAACATTAATAGATTCAGAGTATGCAAGAAGGTATGTTCCAGCTTTCTATAAAGGCGAAGAATATTCATAGATGCTCATACCATACTCATCGCCATGTTTCGATGTCAAAGCAGCCATTGCGTGAGCGCACGGTATCTTGACCAAGTCATATTCCCTACAAGAACATGACTTTTCCAGTAGGTTAACACTAGAATTAGAACCTGCACCGAACATGGTGAATTGATTTCCATCCCCAGTTATATTCTCCACATACAAGGAGTCGCCCTCGTTCATTTTTTTCTTGCGATCCTTTCGGAAACCGGCACCATTTTATTACCGTTTGATTTAAGGAAATATGCATGCCTCTCCCTGAAGAATTCTCAAAATCTCTTAGAAATCGAATTAAATATAGATGCCACGGGGTACTTTCTCTCATCTACCAATATAGCATTGAGTGACTCGATAATATTTGTGGTCATCATATCATACTTGTTGCCTGGGAAATGGGCTCTGCTCCACTTTTCAAAACCAACTCCATTCTCAAGGACGAAGGCTTCCTAGGGGGATTTGTCCTTGAATTCCACAAAATGATCGTTGAACTCCTTCAAAGAATATGCCTTTGCCGCGTCGTAGTATAGATAGAGGGAATCTGCACAGTGGTGATTTACCCGAAGATTTTCACCGAGGTGCCTTATGCAATATCCGTGATGAGCATGATTGTAAACCTTTGCAATACCGTTGGCAATGATTTTGTGTCTATCAGAAATAAAATATAAATCTGATTCATCGACCACAATATCCTTCAACTTCTCAAAGAAGAACGTCCAAGATGCATCGTTCTCTTCGTCCACGACACAAACGTCAATTGGATAAACATGATTCTCCGTATCTTGTGCAACAACGCTCAACAATACTCCCTTGTATTTATGTAACGACTTATTCCCGTCGTTATGGAAAAACCAATGGGGAAGGAATTTGGGCCAGAAAACTTCTGAGTAGTAACTTGAAAATTTCTAGCCTAGACCAGACTTGGATGAAATCTGAGTTAGGTGAGGTCTAGGGAAATACGGTAATGGATGGCAGATTTAGTTATGAATTGGATCACATGAGTGGTTAGCCAAGACGTTAAGGAGCCTGTACGGCTTTATGAAATTGAATTCGGGCGAGTAGAACTCCCGAAACTGATCTTAGCGTGAAAGGGTAGTTTATAACGTCAAGGTTTGAAGGTGTGTTGCGAAATGGGAGCTTGGAACTCAAATTCTGAGTTTTTGTCTCCGTGCAAGCCGCCGAAGTGGGATTAATCCAGTCAGGGCAGGGCCGATGTGGCAGGTTGGGTCCGCTGTGATGGGCCAGTCGCGACTTAAATCAGAAAAAACCCCAAAAATGTTATTTTCTGCAAAACTTCATTCTTGAGAGCTAAGGGACGACCCAGGGCAGTTTCTTGACACTTTTCCATGACTTCTAGCGCTAAAGGTAAGATAATGACTCCCCTAATCCATAATTCGATTCGTAGAACATAAAATCTTGGGTAATTATCGTTGGGGAAGGGTTTTGGCCTGAAGTTAATGGTGGGAAAATCCCTAGTTGAGTATTGGGATCTTGGGTTTGGCCTAGGATTGATAGTTTGATAATTATCTGGGTAAATTAGGCCTTGTTTATTGATCCTTGCATTACTTAACTGTTTTAGACCAAGAACAAGCTGAAAGAATCCGAAAAGGGAAGGCTCAAGTGTCTTAGGAAGATTCAAGCTTGGTTTCGAAGTAGGTGATGGTTCGATTTCCTGTTTGTGTGATATATGCCGGTTAATTGCTTCATTGTATGCATGTGTTTATGTGAATAGGAGATTGTGAATCGAATATAATGAAATGATTATGTGTGAACAATTACATTCCATGAACTGTTACCTAACCGTGTGACTATGTGTACTATTCATTATGGTGTGGTTGTGATTGTGGTTGTACTAATTGGATCGGGTGTCACGTTCCGACACATACATTAGATTGGGTGTCACATTTTGACACATTCATTGGATCGGGTGTCACGTTCTGACACATATATTGGATCGGCTGTCACGTTCCGACACATATTTATATTGGATCGGCTGTCACGTTCCGACACACTAACAGTTTGTGTGTGGGTTCCATGAGAGGACCACTTGTGATTATTACATTCATATCTGTCTGTCATTGATATTGGGAAAGCCTATGTTGCTCCTAAAATGATAACTGAGGTATGCATTCTGTATATGTGTGTTTACTGTGTCGTAATTGCTTGCTTGTGTTCCACTTACTGGAGTGGCCGCTTGATCCTACCAGTTCACTGTGGTTGTGTACTGATACTGCACTTGCTCATTCTTTGTTGAGTACAGGGCATCTTCAGGCGGCTACTGATAGACCTCAGCTAGGGGATCGTTGATCGAGACTGGATTCGAGGGTGGGCCAGTTCTTTCAGGCTGCGATGGATCCTTTATTTTGTTTAGTCCATTTTTTTCGGACTCAGACTATATAGTTAGACTTATTCTCATGCTTAGTTTCGGAGTTGTACCCCTTTTCCTTAGACTTGTTGAATTATAGAGTTTTGGTACAATGACCTTCAGTTCTAGGGGTTGAATTTTCGCTATAGTTTTGTTTAGCTGTTTATTTAAAACCTTTGGAGTTTATGGGAACTCCATTTTACTAGTCATTTAAACCTACTTCCGTATCTTTAAATGCTTTAGTTCTTTAAGTTTCTTAGTCTGGTTGTAGTAATGGTTCTCCCACCGGAGGGTTAGTGTGGGTGTCAATCACGGCGGTTGGGGTTGTGACAAAGTTTGTATCAGAGCCCTAGGTTCGTTGATCTCATTGTACCAAAATGAGTCTAGTAGAGTCTTGCGAAATGGTACAAAGACGTCTGTAATTTTCTTCGAGAGGCTATAGGACTTTAGGAAAACTCATTTCTTTCTTTCTTTCGTGCTATTACTTGAATCCAATTGGTATCTAGGTGATACAAATTGGTATCTTTCCTCCTTCACTCTATGGTCAGAACTAGAGCAACAAAAGTGGTAACACTAACACTAGCAAGAGAGGATGCGTCCTTCCAAATAAGCATGTTTCCCCGATTCAATGTGGGCATGTAATGACTAGTGACAAACATGAGGTTTTTATTATGTTCTTAAGGTTGAAACCTTCATTCTTCATGGGTATTGAATCTGAAGATTCTTATGATTTTCCTGTTGATTGTCATGAGCTGCTTCATAAGATGGATAAGGTAGAGTGATTTGGTGTTGAGTTTATGATATACCAGTTCAAGGGAGACGCCAAAATGTGGTGGTGGTCTCATGTTGAGTGCCAACTATTAAATGCACTACTCATGACTTGGGAAACATTTTATAGCTTTCTTTATGGAGAAGTATATACCCTGAACATTGAGGGATAGGAGGAGAGATGAGTTCTTGAATATAAAGCAACATAATATATTTGTTGCAGCCTATAAGGTCAAATTTTGTGTTTCATCCAAATATGGTACTCCACTTTGCTTCAGTCAAAAAGAGCAAATTCGTCGCTTTGTGAAGGGATTAAGGTTAGATTTGCGGATTCAAGTTTATAGGGTCTGCTTCAGCAGAATCTTCTCAGGAAGTGGTTGATTTTGTGACGGAGAAAAAAGGGGGTGAAGTCAGAAGACTTTGCCAAGGTAACAACATTCAAGAAGTTTTGTAAGGGACGACTAGATAATGAACACCATTACATTGGAAAATACATTTAGTATTGTTGTCATAACATGTATGGGTTGCTTAGTAAATGATGAAATTATGTTGCGACAATTGAGGTTAGAAACTCTACTATGATATCCTAGATTGAGTGTATATCAAAGATGGTCATGATAAGACTACTCCATTAGCAACGATGCTTACTTGGTTAAGTTATTAAGTGTGTTACAATTGTGTAGAACCTGGACATATGAGGAGAGATTATCCCCATCCGCGCATGTCTGACCCCGTGCCGCAGCAGACCAGAGCAGTGGTACCCGCGGGCAGCGGTAATAATGGCAGAGGACGTCCACAAGGTGGGTGAGGACTCAGCGAGGCCGGGGAAATGGTAATGCAGGTAGAGGAGTAGTGCAGCCAGGCAAGGAGGTTGCCCATCAAGATGACAGTTTTATGCCTTTCCGGGCAAGACCGAGGCTGAGGCGTCTGATGCAGTGATCACAGGTACTATTCTTATCTGTGACCGAATGGCTACTGTTTTGTTTGATCCGGGTTCTACCTATTCATTTGTGCCAGTTCAGTTTGCCTTGGGATTTGATGCGGTTTGTGATGTGCTTGATGCCCCCATCCATGTTTCTACCCCAGTTGGAGAGTCAGTCATAGTCACCCATGTATATATCGTACTTGTCCTGTCCTGTTTATGGGTTTTCAGACTTGGGCTGATTTCGTTATTCTGGATATGACTGACTTTGATATAATCTTAGGCATGACTTGGCTGTCCCCCTAATATGTTGTGCTTAATTGTAATGCTAAGTCGGTAACTCTAGAGATCCCAGGTAGGGAAAGGTTATAGTGGGAAGGGGTGTACAAGCCTAAGCCAGCTAAGGTCATATCTTTCGTCCGGGCTAGGAAACTGGTGGGGCAGGGGTATTTGGCGTATTTGTCTCATATTCGGGATGTTGATGTTGAGTCTCCCTCTATTGAGTTTATTCCTGTAGTGTCTGAATTCAAGGAAGTGTTTCCTACCGATTTGCCTGGTATGCCTCCGGATAGAGATATAGATTTCTACATTGACTTGGAACATGGCACTTGCCCCATCTCCATTCCTCCTTATCGCATGGCTCCGACAGAATTGAGAAAGCTTAAAGCTCAAATCCAGGTGCTTCTTGATAACAGTTTCATCCGTCCTAGTGCTTCCCCGTGGGGTGCTCCTGTCTTGTGTTTTAAGAAGAAGATGGTAGTATGAGGACTGATGATTTTATCTTAAGCCATAAAGGAGTGGATTGATACCGGAATGACAAGCTTATGGATAAAGAAAGTCCCATTGAGTATAATTGGGTGAAGGTAATTGAAGATTTTAGTAAGAAAGTGCGTATAAAATTGGGTTAGTCCTTTGAATTTGATGGGTATACCTGAGTTTGAGGTGTCATGTCGATGAAAAGGTTGACTTCGTAGTGATAGCCAGGGCTAACTGAGTATAATGGTAATAAGAGTTCGTGATGGATTGTGATGGGATGCAACTATATAATAAGATTGTTGGTTAAACGAATTTTATATAGTAATTACGACTTGCAAGTATCTAAGGTTGTGGTTTTCTAATAATGGGTGAGTAACGTGGTGGTATGGGAAGTTTTAAGAGATGGTGGGACACCACTCGAATAGAATTTAAAAGAGCTAGAGTCATAATGAAGAAAAAAATAGTGTGATTTAGTACAACCTTTAGAGAGAGGCGAGAGCAAGAATATTTTATTTGATTGCAAAGGCTAAAGAGGTATCTTCAGAGGGGTAGATAATTGGGTTCAGAGACGCGTGAATTCATTTATTTTGCTGTGGCTATGGTAATAGTGTCACGGGTCCAGCAGATTGGTTAAAAACTATTGAAAAAGACTTGAGAAAGGAGTGTACATACATTAGCTCGAGTGTGATGATAAGTGCTTTGTTTTATGTTTTTAAGTTTAGTAATGAGTACGATTGAAATTTTAGCAAAAGATATTGTAAGATTGATGGAGAGACGATCAATGATAAGTGAAGATCCATGAATTCATTAAAATCTTCAAGGTATAAGTTAATGTTGATAGATAAAGGGATTATGTTATACAGTTGAATTTACAATTCAGAGTTTTCATTGTAAGTCTACATTCGTGGTCATATATTTTGCCAAGGTATGAATTGGCAAGGTGAGAAATGATCAATTGTATCAGGTATTGAGCATTTGAAAGGACTTACACCTGGGTTGAGTCGTAAGCTTATTATTGTTGATTGTTAAAGTACCTAAGAAAGGTTTTCATTTAAAAGTGTTGGTTTAGAGTAAGGTAAATGGTTAGAGTTTTTATGATGGTTGTTAGTATTAAGAGTGTGGGCTTCAGTGGAATGATGTGAAGAGTATGTGAAGTCAACTGAATGGAAATGGTTGTTATCGGCTCTTCAAAATAAAAACCTTTAGTGTTATTCAATCTTTATTCCGTAAATTCTTATGTGACCATCTATTTCATTTTGTGCATGGTTGTGAGTATGATTCACTAGCTATGCTCATGTGTTTTTTCACTTTTGTGGGTGGATCCCTAGTGGTGGATCAGGTGTATCGATCCTGCAATGTTCTCTTGGTTGAGTGGGATGATTGGGAAGACTTGGTTATTTAAGAGGACATATTTGGTGTTGTCTTGGAGTTGTTAAAGTATTCCAGTGGTTATACATGTACCGCCTTGCTTATGAGAATTTATAGAAGAGCTACCATGCATATTTATGGTTTTCCGACAATCTTAATATTCATCTAGTCGTCGAGGTCATGTATCTATTATGTGTGGTTGAATGTGGGGATCATTGGGTCCAATTCTACTGTTCTTAAGGGTAATCTACAATCACAATTACTAATCTAGCATTTCGATAGTGTTGTTAGAAGGTTTGCATGCTTGGACATATCCTTCAATGAGTATCTGATGTCTAAAGATCAATTTTTTTATAACTTAAGCTCATGGAAATTTATGTTGTGAGATGGAGATGTTGATAAAGAACTATGATTATTTGGGTATTATGAGTGTGTGTTGGTTGGTTCAGGTTCACCTCTAATTGTAGCGAGTATTGATTTAGGATTTTATCATGGTTATGTGAGAAAGGATTCATCTTGATGATTGTGTCAAGGCCCTTGATAACATGTTGCAGACTTATGTACGATCAACTTTGGTGGTTATTGGGAATAGCTTTTGTTGTTAGTTAAGTTTACATACAACAATATTTATCACTCGATTATTGAGATGACTTCATTTGAGGCATTGTATGGGAGGATTTGTAGGTATTCAATTGGCTGGTTTGAGGCTGAAGATGTGAAACCTTTGGGGGTTGATTTGGTGAAAGATGCTCAGGATAAGGTGAGAAGCATCCAAGCTAAGCTTCTAGCAGTCCAGAGTCGACAGAAAAAGTATGCAGACCGTAAGGTAAAGGACATGACGTTTCAGGCTGGTGAGCAAGTTCTTCTAAAAGTGTCACCCATAAAGGGGGTGATGAGATTCAGCAAGAAGGGCAAGCTTAGTCCTCGATACATCGGGCCATTTGATATTCTTGACTGCGTAGGGCCAGTGGCTTCTAGGTTGGCTTTACCGCCTAGCCTATCTGGAGTCCATCCAGTGTTCCATGTGTACATGATGAAGAAGTATAATGGGGACAGAGATTGCATCATAAAGTGGGACTCAGTTTTGTTAAACAAAGACCTTCAGTACGAGGAGAAACCGATTGTAATTCTTGATCGCGATTTCCGAAAGCTGAGGACCAAGGAGAAGAAGTCCGTGAAAGTTCAATGGAAGAATCGTCCGGTTGAGGAAGCTACTTGAGAAACCGAGAAGGACATGCGAGACAAGTATCCCCAGTTATTTGACGATTCAGGTACTACTCTACTCTTGCCTTAGCCAGTTCTCCTAGTTTATCACTCGGGGATGAGTGATGGGTAAATTGGTATCTATTGTAAAGACTTGTTCCCGTCGTTATGGAAAAGCCAATGGAGAAGGAATTTGGGCCAGAAAACTTCTGAGTAGTGACTTGGAAATTTCTAGCCTAGGCCAGACTTGGATGAAATCTGAGTCAGGTGAGGTCTAGGGCAATCTGGTAATGGATGGGGGATTTAGTTATGAATTGGATAACATGAGTGGTTAGCCAAGATGTTAAGGAGCCTGTACGGCTTTACAGAATCGAATTCGGGAGAGTACAACTCCTGAAACTGATCTTGGCGTGAAAGGGTAGTTTAAGAACATCAAGGTTTGAAGGTGTGTTGTGAAATGGGAGCTTCGAACTCAAATTCTGAGTTTCTGTCTCCGTGCAAACCGCCGGGGTGTGATTAATCCCGCCAGGGTGGGGCCGCTGTGGCGGGCCAGTCGCGACTTAAATCGGAAAAAAATCCCAAAAATGTTATTTTCTGTAAAACTTCGTTCTTGAGAGCTAAGGGACAACCCAGGGCAGTTTATTGACAGTTTTCCACGTCTTCTAGCGCTAAAGGTAAGATAATTACTCCCCTAATCCGTAATTCGATTCGTAGAACGTAGAATCTTGGATAATTATCGTTGGGAAAGGGTTTTGGCCTGAAGTTAATGGTGTGAAAAGCCCTAGTTGAGTATTGGGATCTTGGGTTTGGCCTAGGATTGATAGTTTGATTATTATCCGGATAAATTAGGCCTTGTTTATTGATCATCGCATTACTTAACTGTTTTAGTCCAAGAACAAGCTGAAAGAATCCGGAAAGGGAAGGCTCAAGTGTCTTAAGAGGATTCAAGCTTGGTTTCGAGGTAGGTGATGGTTTGATTTCCTGTTTGGGTGATATATGCCGGTTAATTGCTTCATTGTATGCATGCGTGTATGTGAATAGGGAAATGTGAATCGAATCTAATGAAATAATTATGTGTGAACAATTACATGCCATGAACTGTTACGTAACTGTGTGACTATGTGTACTATTCATTATGGTGTGGTTGTGATTGTGGTTGTACTGATTGGATCGGGTGTCACTTTTTGACACATACATTGGATCTGGTGTCACATTCCGACACATACATTGGATCGGGTGTCTCGTTCCGACACATGTATTGGATCGGGTGTCACGTTCTGATACATATATTGGACCGAGTATCACATATCGACACATATTTATATTGGATCGGGTGTCACATTCCGACAGACTAACAGTTTGGGTGTGGGTTCCATGAGAGGACAACTTGTGATTATTACATTCATATCTGTCTGTCATTGATATTGAGAAATTGTATGTTGCTCCTAAAATGATAACTGAGGTATGCATTATGTATATGTGTGTTTATTGTGTTGTAATTTCTTGCTTATGTTCCGCTTACTGGAGTGGCCGCGTGATCCTACCCGTAGACTGTGGTTGTGTATTGATACTGCACTTGCTCATTCTTTGTTGAGTACATGGCGTCTTCAGGCGGCTACTGATAGACCTCAGCTAGGGGATCATTGATCGAGATCGGATTCGAGGGTGAGCTAGTTCTTTTAGGCTGTCATGGATCCTCTATTTTATTTAGTCCATTCTTTTCGGACTCAGACTATATAGTTAGGCTTATTCGTATACTTAGTTTTGGGGTTGTACCCCTTTTCCTTAGACTTGTTAAATTATAGAGTTTTGGTACAATGACTTTCAGTTCTAGGGGTTGAATTTCCGCAGTAGTTTTGTTTAGCTGTTTATTTAAAATCTTTTGAGTTTATGGAAAATCCATTTTTACTAGTCATTTAAACCTACTTCCGTATCTTTAAATGCTTTAGTTCTTTAAGTTGCTTAGTCTGGTTGTAGTAATGGTTCTCCCACCGGAGGGTTAGTGTGGGTGCCAATCACGGCTCTCGGGGTCGTGATAATTTACCGTGTAAATGAGTGTCGTCGATCGCAATTACCTTTCTCATGTGGTAAAATCCCCTAATGCAAGCACCAAAAGCTAAGAAGTAATACATAAATCTATGAGTATCCCTGCTTACCATGATACAATAGCTAGAACCAAGATTAAGAGTGCCGATCATATATGAAAAAACCGGTAAGCATGAATATCCGTGCTCTGCTGTCCCTCGAACCATTTCCTTGGCAGTCACACCTCCCTTCCAACATTTTCAATAGCTTGGACTACAATGAAATAAATTAAAAATAGTCCTCTGAATCTCTTTAACATTTGGACCCTTGCCATCACGATAAAGATTCATACAAAGCGACGCAATGACTTTGGTCGAGAGTTTTCTATGGCTGCTGATGACATGTTCAACACCGCAACTGTGATCGCCAATATACTTGTAGATTTGAAATCTATCCGAACACTCATATTTCTTTGCCCGCAGCATCTACGCACAAATACGAGATACACATTTCACCTTTAAGTATTTAGTACAACTTTTCACTGTAGCAAAATCAAAACATTTTCTCACTGCTGCTTCGGCTAATAACAATTGTAGCTCACTCTTGGTACTGAATGTTTGATATATGTAAAAATTAGTTCCATCAGAGAAAGAATGGCTGGGTTGTGATCTCGATTCCGACTGTCCCTGCACTTCTTCAAAATGTTTGAAATCTTCCACATCTACTGGCTGATCTTCAACATCCACTGAATGATCATGCCTATTCATTGAATCATCACCCAAGTTGTCATTTGATTGATCACAAAAGCTCTCCTTTAATTGATCACCCAAGTTCTCATTTTCAACCGAGTCATTCTCGTTAAAAGAATCTGTTGGTTCAATCGGAGACCTCGCAATGACATTTATCCTCAATATAGGCCTAGACCCATCAACAACAATATCCATCATGTACAAGCTCACATGCCTATTATTCTTTATGAATGTGTGATGTATTTTCCCCCTCCCATTCATTTGATAGCTTATCACCAAGTTGCCTGGCTCGCAGGCTAGCTCACCGGCTAGCTCACCGGCCTCAATTAAGCTTGAATCATATCGTCATATGAACCATTGCGACGCAACATAATAGGCACTATAGTCTTACTAAAAGATTTCCAATACCAGCTTTTGGGAGTCTCCTCCCATACTCCCATATAATCACCACCAGCAACAACAAATTCAGCTACTGCCATATATAGACTACACTGATAGATACTAGATTACGATATCAGTAACTGGCGGTCATCGACTGGTACGGAATCCGTACAAAACGTGAATGAACAAGATTGGGTTCAGATAAAGCTCTAAATGGAGAACATGTATCTATAGTCCTGCTAAACAACTAAAGTTTATCTAAAAACGAGTTATGAAGTGATTTTGGAAGATTTTTGCAAGCTTCTAAAATGGCGGGAATTTTTTTTCTTTGAAGCTATTTGAAAGAAAATGGTGTAAAAATGGAAGCAATGACTAGAATGATGATGATTTCACCTGTGAAAGCTAAAATATCATCGGAAAAGTCGCCGGAATCATCTAAATCAGCTGCAAAAACGGGAGCATTTTGGTTTCTTCTTGGAGAGCTTTTCTCCAGTGGAATTTTTTAATAAATGAAAAAATAAAAAACCATTCCACCTTTGTTGGATGAGTGGGGACCAAAGTGTGGTATTATAAACTTGAGAGTAGGGTGTTGTATGTTTTGAAAGAATATTGAGTGATGTCATGTATGGTGTCTAAAGATCAAATTTTTGAAGACTTATGTCTAAATGCTCAATTAAGTTTGGAGAGTGGCTATTTTGCCAACTCGCCCCAATAAGACATATATAAGAGAGAGAATGAAAGGGGAAATCAGAAAATTACTTTCATAACTAAACTCTCAACGAGATGATGGCATATATATAGCGTAGCATTTTTTGTTACTTAAATGCTCAGCTCCTAGCATCTGGGAAGCCATATAGTAGATTTACAACATCACTTAGTGCATCTATTTTACAATATTAGCACATATATACGAAACATGCTAATTATGTTTACTACAAGCTAGAGGTAATTAAAAAGCCACTGCAGCAGTTGATGGTTTTCTCTTAGATGAGAAATATTGCACACCTTGATACATCTGGACACTTTCATAACTGTTAATATTATAAACTTTTTCTTCAGTTGGATGCAACTTAACAACATGAGGTTTTTGGGGATGGTATTTGTAAAGTGAAGAAGTAGATGGATTATTTGGCCTTAATTCTGAGCCATAATAAGCCCTTTGTGGAGCTGAAGGCCTTTCCCTTCTGTTACCCCAGAATTCATCAATAAGATCAAACCCTTCTTGCCCTATCTTGTCTAGCAACCGCTCTTTCCTATGTGCCATTTTTTTTTTTTGTGTAAGTGGAGAAAGTTGGTGGTAATATCTAGGTTAGTAGAGTGAAAGAGAAGTATATCTTGTGTTTGGTTAGATAATTACATGTTTAGAGACCCTTTATATAGGCACAAGTTCCACAATCATGATAAGGAAGGAAAAGGGTGGTAGAAAGGTGTCTAATGGGGGTGGTAGAAAATGGAAAAGTTGATTCAAAGAGGACTGGAATACGAAACTAAGGAAAATTAAAAAATTTAATCTTCTAGTAGCATACTATGCGAACACAAAAAAATATATATATTAAAGAGATAATAGCAAAATCAACAAAGAGGACTGGCCTAAAACACAAAACTTAATGAAGATAATGCTCGCAAAGGAAAAACTAAGCTTGAGCAGTAAAAATGTGATCTATACCTAGACATTTTTCATCAAGCTGATTCTAGATCAATTAATGTTAAAAAAAAAAATCAACAGCCAACACGACTTTATACTAATTTATTAATAGTCAAGTTAAGACTCTAACGACTACCTGTAGACATGACAAAACAATGAAGCAACACTAGCAACTTGTGATAGAATCTACACAACCTCTAAACATGAATAAGAATGAAAATTATATTAGCAACCTTAATAAGGGGACGTGAGAAGGACTATATACGTTTTAGCATCTTTTTCAGGACATCAATTCGATAGCAGGATCATAAAGCAACTAAAAAATATTACAAAAAAGAATTAAAGCATACTTTACAACTGGGAAGATTCTAATTCCACAT
>JAJONR010006977.1:0-29916 GCA_029582245.1 Solanum etuberosum
AAAAAATCACCCCCCCCCCCCCCAAAAAAAAAAAAAATTACACCTAAATTAATCTTTTTTTAAAAACATTGGAAATAAATTCAAGATTGTGGAATGATAAGAACAAATTATTTATCAAAATCACCGATTTTTTTATCAACATCATGAAATCATAAGAACAAATTATTTATCAACATCACTCAAATAAAAAAAATAAACCCCCAAAAAATTAAATTAATTAAAAAGATTTAAATTTTCTTACATCTGTGACAGCATTCTTCAATAATTGAGACATCTTTGCATAGCTTTTTGTAAATTCCACATGTCAAAACACTCTTCATCCCAGCTTGCCGTTTATCAAAATCATCCATCTTCCTTCATGCATTGCAAAAAAAAATTAAAAAAAATAAAAAGGAAACCAAACCATATACATTCCATTATTTGCATGTAAATCATATATTAAAAAAATCATACAAAGAGAAAATATAACACAAAACAAATACTTGTTTTCTTGATTCAGTGCGTATATAAAGGAACAAAGAAAGAAAGTAACAAAAACTTAAAGAAGATTGAATTTTTTGGATTGTTATTTGAATAATTAATATGTGTGAAGAGGTCTCTTTTGAATTACAAAAAGTAATGATAATATATGGACAAAATTGGTTTTATGTTGATGATAATAATAATAGTGAAACTCAACTATTTCTAATTTCATAGCTTTTAATATTATGAATGATACAAGAAAACTTCACCCTTTCAAATTCAGAGAAGATCCATGTATATTATATATATACTATGGGGTTTTTCTTTTTCTGGTTTGTTTTACCTTATTCCTTTTGTTGGGTTGTGTTCAGATCAACTTGCCTACGACTTAATTTTTTCATTGAATATATGTTAATTCTTATCAACATGTGTATTGAGTAATCCTAAATTGAGACAGATCTATGATATGAACTTTATAGATTTCTGTACTGATCTCAAAATTGTGATAAGCGAGTCATGAAGTGATTATTTTTAAAATTACCTTGATAACAAGGTGAAATAAAAATATAAATTAAAGAATTTTTACATATGTCTACCAATCACAATTTTCCATCTCGATACTATTTTGTGTCTTACCTGTCATAATTGGCTTAAATAATGAAAATTGAAAAATAGAAAAAATGGAATT
Source organism: Solanum etuberosum (assembly GCA_029582245.1). NCBI lineage: Eukaryota > Viridiplantae > Streptophyta > Magnoliopsida > Solanales > Solanaceae > Solanum > Solanum etuberosum. The sequence continues at coordinate 1,151 of JAJONR010006977.1, forward strand.
ATTGGATTGCGTTTTTTAATCAGAGAATTTGATTATGACAAAGTTGAATTTACTGTACCAAATGCTGATAAAGTAGTACCAAATAAATATATACTTAATGTAGAACAAATATATTTGATGAAGTAATCTAAGAGATAAATTAAAAAAAGTGGGTTAGGACGGATCGGGTCTAAAATAATAATAATGTTTGTGTCTAATGTTTTTTGAAAAAATTATCTAAATACACATCTTATTTTATCATAATTCTAAAATTCCCTGTCATTTAAAAAAAATTCAAAAATCCCCTCTCGTATATATCACTGTCCTCTCACTAATACATCTCTATCCCCTCTCGGATACATCTCTCCCCTCTCTGATACATCTCTCACCTATGTATCCGGATGTCTATTGATGTATCCGAAAGTCCAGTAATGTATCCGGATGTCCTATCCCCTCTCTGATACATCCCTCCCCTCTCGGATACATCTCTCACATATGTATTCAAATGTCTATTTATGTGTCCGGAAGTAATAAATTTTAAGAATTTTTTGTAATTTGGAAAAGAGTAGGGAAATAATGTAAGTAGCTCTTAGCACTATGAGATTTATGTAAATTATACATGTTTTTTTTTACCTCTTTTATATTGTTATATTATAACTTCATTTAAGATGGGGATTTAGTCATAGAACACGTGCTTTAATCTAAGGTAAAAAATATATTTTCCTTGTTCTTTACAATTTATAAAATATCCTTTTAAATACTTAAGTTTTTAATTTTTTTTTATACTGCATTGAAATAGTTTAAACCTTGTCTCTCATACTTCAATTAACAATTGTAAACTTGTAATATAACGATTAAATTCTAGTTTTGAGACTTACAATAGTTCTCCTTAGCGTAGGTGGAATGTGTGCAACAATTACGACTTGAATCACTAGTTGTCAGGAATCCTCAATTGACCGGATGAATTCCTAGTTCCACAACCAAAAATCATTGAGTGTTGTAGATATAAATCTCGTCGTTCTCAGGACGATTAAGAGTTGGTTTTTCAACTCCCGTAATGGGCGTTTATATAGACAGGGTTAGGATTTAGGATTAAGTTAACTAATGGGCCGACTCATTTAGCTAACATCCTTTATGAATGTATTAGGCCCAAAAGATATTTTTTCTAGGGGAAACTACATAAATAAGCCAAGAAACACAAAATAATTACAATTTCATAGCCCAATCAAAATTAATTCAGCAAATACCCATTGACCCAAAATAAATTACAGCACATACCCTCCTTTAATTTAGACCAAATTTCCCTTCATCCCTCTTTAAATTTAGACCCAACTTTACCCCCGCCTTTTAAATTTTAGGCCCAATTTACCCCAATCCAAAGCATTTTGGCCCAAAATGGACAATACCACTAGCGAGTAGTGTCGTTACAAATGGTATCAAAGCTACTCTTTTGTCAGCCTTGTTGATGTGGGCCAGAGTTTAACTGAGTTTAGGAAAATTTTGGTAAGACAGGGAAAACCTTAGTGCCAAGTCTAGAAAAATCTCATGCGGTGGGGCAAACCTCAGCGAGGAGGCTGAGTCCATAAATGGGGTGTATGTGACACCCAATCTAAAGATAAAAAGTCTCACATCGGTAAAACACATGAGAGATGTTGGGTATATAAGTATGCAGACCTTATCAACTGGTGAAGCATTTTACACCCGTGCAGGTCTAGGCCTAAAGCGAAAAAATCACTAGCAGGCTATGCCATTACATATTCACGGGCTACCACACACGAAGAACTGAGAAAATTATTTAATTCCAGTAAAATAGCTCCTAAATACCCAAAATATATGCATAAATGGTGACGCTTCACGTACTCCTCCCCCAAATCTCTACGGAAGGTTCCGTAAAGTATTTGCAAAAAAATTATCCGGAATCCATATCACCAAAATATTCATGGGATAACAAACACGAAAATTTGAGAAAATCACCTAATTCCTGTAAAATGGCTCCTATATGGCCAAAATATGTGAAAAAAGGGCGAGACTTCACGTACTTCTCCCACAACTTCCTACGGAGGATTCCGTAAAGGTTTTACAAAAAACCGTCCAGAAGTCATTTCACCAAAATATTCATGGGCTAACACACACGAAAAATTCAAAAAATCTCCTAATTTCTATAAAATGGCTCCTAAATGTTAAAAATATGTGCAAAAAAATGGTGATGCTTCACATACTTCTCCCTCAACTCCTTGTGGAGGTTTCGTGAAGCTATAGGAATCATTCCCCATATCCTTACGGATGGTTCTATAAATATTTTGGAAAAAATGCTCCAAAATTATATCACCCAAAAATCTATGGGCTAGCATACAATTGTAACACCTTGGTATTTGAAAGAGTTAAATTTAGAAAGAACTAATTTGGAAAGGAGCTAATTTGAAATTTTGCAAGTTATGCTTAAGTTGTATGTTTTGGGTCAACTTCAAACGTCCATAACTTTCAGTACAGGATGAGTTAGGTGGCTCATAAGATATTAAATGAAAGATCTTTGAATCCTCTTACCAACGCCACCAAGTTTTCTAAATTTCGAGTTAGGATGAGGGAGATATTCCCATTTGAAGTCAGCCTGTCCAGTTAAGGAAATTTACCCGAATTAATGAGGGGTATTTTGGTCTCTTCCTTACTCCCATCAGCTTTAAAAAAAATTAGTAATATATTAGGGGTTAAATTTGATTAAAATCAGTTTACGCCTAAGTCTAAAGCATTCAAGAAATCTAGGGAAAAATTCAAGAGGAAAAAAGAGGAGTTTCAAGAAGTTCTTCAAGATTTCGAAGAAATCACCAAGAACTTGGTTATTTCGAGGTACGTGATGTTTCTCATAGTGATGGATATGTTCATCCTCACGCCAAACATGTATTTCTTTCAGTAAATCATCCGTGAAATCGTTATGTATAGGTTCTTGAGGAATTCTTAAGGTTTTACTTTATTCTTTATCAATAAAGTCATATTGGATTCTTAAAGTGAGGGTTATGCGAATGGGTGTTGTTTTTGGTGTAAATTGAGGGAGTTTTCGATAAATTTCATTGGGTTTATGAATCTAAATGAGTTTGGAAATGAATCATTCGATTCCAAGTGGGTTAAGCCATGAATTGAACAAGAAAAACTCATCAAAATTCTTAGTTTGGGGTGGGGCATCGCGCCCCCAAGGCGCCAGGGGCCTGGAGCGACGCACCAGTAGGACGCCCAATCAAACCCCCAGTAAATAGGGGCCTGGCGCGACGCACCAGTAGGAAGCCCAATCGACCCCCAGTAAATGGTTCCTTCTCTGTTCCTGTTCTGTACTTGTTCCTTTGAGCTGAGTTATCATTCTTTTCTTATTATCAACTATCTAAACCTCCATTAATCATTGACGGATCTTATGCATATTCTAATCATTATTCTTAAACTCACATTTTCAAGTCAAGGTAAAGTTAAGAGGTAAGTTCAAAGGTTTTATTTCATAAACACTTAAGAGTTTTCGAATGCTATTTATATAACTAAATGTATACTTATGTATCTATGTTGATTATTGAACTTGAAAGATAAGTTCACAAGTACATCTTTTCAAGAATGTAAAATCGTCTAATGTTTGAAAAGTATTTCAATCAAGTAAGAAGTCCATTCCTTGTAACGGGTGAATTGAGAATAATGTTATATCTATAACTTTGGGAGTAGTATCAGTCACTGATTTGGGTTAGAGTCTCTTATGATTCAGAAGTCCCATAGAATTACGTAGCCAGCGTAGGATAGGATAACATTGAATCTTCATGTGACCCCTCACTGCCTCTGAGAAGGCCAATTAGATGAATCCATAGTCACGATATCATCCTATACCCCAGAAAAGTATAGGGTGGCCTTGGAAACGTGAGGCGAAACGTTGTATCATTACTAGGCTCATGGTAATGGTTGTCGGTTAGAGAAACTCCCCACAAGTAAAGTATATTATTTTCATCTCGCTTTCATTGCATATTATATTGTAAAGATTAAATATATTTTTTCACTTCATATTCATGTATTAATCCCGTTTTGTTGTTTCAGTCCTTCAAAGACAGATTATTGTTTACTCTAACCTTTTCATGTACCAGTATATTCAATGTGCTGATGTCATTCGACCTGCATCATTTCATGATGGAGATACAGGTATTCAGGATCATCAACAGACGAATCTTTGAGATCATTATCCACTCGCAGACAACATTTGGTGAGGCCTCCTTACTTTCAGGGGACTCCATTTCATTCTAGTTAGTAGCTTTAGGAGGTGTCGTGGGTCTTGTCCCGACAGCCATCTCACATTATTAGAGGCTTCGTAGACAGATTGAGTAGATGTTTTCCATTATTTTCTCAGGATGTTCTGTTTAACTCATGGTTGATGTTAAGTATTTTGCAAATACAGTATTTTAAGACTTTCTTAAATGTTCAATTGTTCACCTATTTAAGCTTTTGCATATTGTTTAATGTCATGTAAGTCATGTAGCCAGGCCAAGGGTTAGCTTGGGGATCAGAAATGGTTCTCGAGTGCCAGTCACGTCCAGGGTGTAGGCTCGAGGCGTGACAAACTTGGTATCAGAGCCCAGAGTTCAAGAGTCCTAGGGTGTCTATGAAGCCTTGTTTGTAGAGTCCTATTTATCGGTGTGAAGCGCGCCACATCTATAATTAAGAGGCTACAACATTTAGGAAAACACTTCACTTTCTTCTAATCATGTTCGTGCGATAGAGTTTAACTCTATGAAAGTTTCTTCTAACTCGTGCTTACGCATACCTTTCTGATCATGCCTTCACAAAGAGCTGCTCGAGGACGTCCTGCTAGAAGAAATGTTAACCCTTAAGATCAAAGGGTTCCCAATGCACCAGAAGTGTAACCACCTCAGGGAGATGTCACAAATGTTGAATTCAGGAATGCAATTCAAATGTTGACTCAAGTGGTGACAACACAGGTTGGTCGCCAAGGAGCCGGACCATAAGATGGAAATTAGGCATCCAGGGTCCGAGAATTCCTGAGAATGAATCCCCAGAGTTCACTGGGTCAAAGCTCAATGAGGATCCAAAAAGCTTTGTGGATGAACTGCGGAAGGTGTTTGAGGTCATGCATGTTGTTGATGTTGAACGTGTGGAGTTGGATGCTTACCAGCTCAAGGGTATTGCTAGGATATGGTTTGATCTGTGGAAGAAGAACAGGGTCTAAGGGGCACCACAATTGACTTGGGCTGTATTTGAAGATGCCTTCTTACGACGTTTCTTTCCCCATGAGCTGAGGCAAGCAAAGGTAAGAGAATTTTTGAATATGAAACAGGAATCCATGAGTGTGCAAGAGTACAACCTCAAGTTCACCCAACTGTCCCGCTATGCTCCGAAGATGGTGGCTGATATGAGGAGCAGAATGAGCTTGTTCGTGTCTGGACTATCCCGCATATCGAGTAAGGAAGGTGAGGTGGCTATGTTGATAGGAGACATGGACATAGCCAGGCTTATGATTCATGTGCATCAGGTTGAGGAAGATAAGTTGAATGACATGGAAGAGTTTCGTAGCAAGAGGGCTAAGACAACAGGTCATGAGTCTGGTCAACAGAAGACTGGGAACATGAACCGATCATCTTTTCAGCAAAGGTCATCTGGACCTGCTCCATCGTAAGCTAGTTCACCTACACCGAGGAACAAAAATGATTACAAGAATCAGAACTCCCATAATTTTAGAGTCCAAGGTTCTCAGTCGCATGGCAGTGTAACACAAGGGTTCCCTTGCAACCCACTTTGTGTAAGTGTGGTAAGCTCCATCCGGGTGAATGTCGTGTTGGTACGGATAATTGTTACAAGTGTGGGAGGACGGGTCACTTTTCTAAGGAGTGTCCCAAGAACAGGCAGGGAAATGGTAATGGGGGCAATAGAGCCCAATCTTCATCAGTGACTCCGGTAGACAGGGCTGCTCTGGGGGGAGCTACTTCAGGGACAGGCGGAGGTACAAACCGTTTGTATGCTATCACCAGCCACCAAGAGCAAGAGAATTCACCAGATGTTGTCACTGGTATGATCAAAGTCTTTACTTTTGACGTATATGCTTTACTTGATCCAGGTGCGAGTCTATCTTTTGTTACTCCATATATTGCTATGAGATTTGATATGAACCCTTCAATGTTTCCACACCTGTTGGTGAATCTGTCCTAGCTGAGAGAGTTTATCATAATTGTGTCATCTCTGTCAATCACAAGGACACCATGGCTGACTTAGTTGAGCTAGACATGATGGACTTTGATGTTATTCTAGGAATGGACTGACTTCATGCCTGTTAGGCCTCAGTTGATTGTAGAACTTGAGTTGTAAAGTTTCAGTTTCCTAATGAGCCAGTTATTGAGTGGAGGAGTAGTTCAGCAGTGCCTAAGGGTCATTTTATTTCGTACCTTAAGGCGAGAAAGTTAGTTTCCAAGGGGTGCATCTATCACTTGGTCCGAGTTAATGATTCTAGTGTTGAGACACCGCCTATTCAGTCAGTTCCAATTGTGAGTGAGTTTCCAGAGGTCTTTCCAGATGATCTTCCCGGAGTCCCTCCTGAGAGAGAAATAGACTTCGGTATATATATTCTTCCTGATACTCATCCTATCTCTATTCCACCATATAGAATAGCTCCCGCTGAGTTAAAAGAGTTAAAAGAGCAGTTGAAAGACCTTCTTGAGAAAGGTTTCATTCAACCAAGTGTCTCACCTTGGGGTGCTCCGGTCTTATTTGTCAGGAAGAAAGATGGTTCTCTTAGGATGTGTATTGATTACCGCACAATTGTGGAAGTCTTTCCAGAAGGGTTTGGGTTCGAAGGTAAACTTGAGTACTACTTTTCATCCTCAGACTGATGGTCAAGCAGAGCGTACGATTCAGACTTTAGAGGATATGTTGAGGGCGGTTGTGATCGATTTCAAGGGTAATTGGGATGACCACTTACCTCTTATTGAGTTTGCTTACAACAACAGTTATCACTCTAGCATCCAGATGGCTCCCTATGAGGCTCTTTATGGGAGAAGATGTAGATCTCCTATTGGATGGTTTGAGGTTGGTAAGGTTGGGTTGATATGACCAGATTTGGTTCATAAAGCTATGGAGAAAGTGAATATCATTCAAGAAATGTTGAAAATAGTGCAAAGTCGTCAGAAATCCTATACCGATGTTAGGAGAAGAGACTTAGAGTTTGAGGTGGATGATTGGGTTTGTTTGAAGGTTTCACCCATGAAGGGTGTTATGAGGTTTGGCAAGAAGGGGAAGCTTAGTTGGTCCTTACAAGATATCCAAGAGGATTGGCAATGTAGCCTATGAGTTGGAGCTACCATCAGAATTAGCAGCAGTCCATCCGGTATTTCATATATAAATGTTGAAGAAGTGTATGGCCGATCCTTCACTTATTATACCTACTGAAAATATTGGTACTAAGGACAACCTATCTTATGAGGAGATTCCCGTTGATATACTTGATCGTTAGGTTCAAAAGTTGAGAACCAAGGAGGTTGCATCAGTTAAGGTTTTATGGAGGAACCAGTTTGTTGAAGAAGCTACTTGGGAGGCTGAGGAGGATATGAAGAGGAGATACCCACATCTCTTTTAGTTCGTAGAAATTCCAAATCAAGGTACTAATTCTTTTCTTGGTACTTTTTAAATTGAAATGTTGTGTTAAAATTGAATGTGGCGTGTTTGAGCTGGGTGTTAGATGTTACCACCCTCAGTCTACTTAGAGTAATCTCATTCGAGGACGAATGTTCCCAAGGGGGAGATATTGTAACACCTCGATTTTGAAAGAGTTAAATTTAGAAAGAACTAATTTTGAAAGGAGCTAATTTGAAATTTTGCAAGTTATGCTTAAGTTGTGAGTTTTGGGTCAACGTCAAACGGCCATAACTTTCAGTACAGGATGAGTTAGGTGGCCCATAAGATATCAAATGAAAGATCTTTGAATCCTCTTTCCTACGCCACCGATTAGGTGGACCATAAAACTACGTAGCCAGCGTAGGATAAGATAACATTGACTCTTCATGCGACTCCTCACTGCCTCTGAGAAGGCCAATTAGATGGATCCATAGTCACGATATCATCTTATACCCCGACAAAGTATATGGTGGCCCTGGTAACGTGAGGTGAAACATTGTATCATTACTAGGCTCATGGTAATGGTTGTCAATTAGAGAAACTCTCCACAGGTAAATATATTATTTTTCATGTTGGTTTCATTGCATATTATATTGTAAAGCTTAAACATTTTTTTTCACTTCATATTCATGTATTAATCTAGTTATGTTGTTTCGGTCCTTCAAAGCCAGATTATTGTTTACTCTAACCTTTTCATGTACTAGTACATTCAATGTGCTGACGTCATTCGACCTGCACCATTTCATGATGCAGATAACAGGTATTCAGAATCATCAACAGGTGAATCGTTGAGATCATTATCCACTCGCAGATAATATTTGGTGAGGCCTCCTTACTTTCAGGAGATTCCATTTTATTTTAGTTAGTAGCTTTAGGAGGTGTTGTGGGTCTTGTCCCGACATCCATCTCACATTGTTAGAGGCTTCGTAGACAGATTGAGTAGATGTTTTCCATTGTTTTCTCAGGATGTTCTGTTTAACTCGTGGTTTATGTTAAGTATTTTGCAAAGAGAGTATTGTAAGACTTTCTTAAATGTTCAATTGTTCACCTATTTAAGCTTATGCATATTGTTTAATGTCATGTAAGTCATGTAGCCAGGCCAAGGGTTCGCTTGGGGGATCAGAAATGGTTCTCGAGTGCCATTCACGTCCAGGGTGTAGGCTCGGGGCGTGACAAACATATACAAAAAACTAAGAAAATTTTCTAATTCTTGTTGAGTGGCCCATAAATGCTTAGAAAAAGGATTGGATCATGGTGAGGATATAAGAATTTTTTCCCACTTCCTTACAAATAATTCTATGAAGGTTTTGGAAAAAAAGTACCCAGAAGTCATATTCCAAAAATTTAATGAGCTAACAAGTACAAAAAAATTGAGAATATCACCTAATTCTAGTTGAGTGACGCCTAAATGCAAAAACAAAGTGACGTGGATCATGCTGAGGATATAGGAATTATTTCCCAGGTCTTTATGAGTAGTCCTGTAAAGGTTCTGGAAAAAAAGTACCCAGACGACATATCACCAAAAAATTTACGGGTAAATACACACGTAAAATTGAGAAATTTATCTAATTCCTATTGAGTGACCCATAAATGCTAAAAATAAGTGGCATGGATTATAGTGACCCTGAATGCTACAAAAATGGCGTGGATCATAGTGATACTATAGGATTTGCTCCCCAGGTCCTTATAGATGGTTCCGTTAAGGTTCTGGAAGAAAAGTTCCCAAAACACATATCACTAAAAAATTAATGGGCTAAAACAAATGAAAAATAAAAAAAATCATCTAATTCCTATATAATATGTGGCCCTTCAATACTAAAAAAATGTGGTGTGGATCATGGTGAGGCATTATAAATTGTGTCACAAGTCCCTACGCATGGTTGTATAAAGGGTTTGGAAAAAAGTTTCTGAAAGTCATGTCACCAAAAAATTCATGGGCTAACACACACGAAAAACTGAGAAAATTTTCTAGTTTCTGTTAAGTGGCCCCTAAATGCTAACAAAATGGCGTGGATTATTGTGAGGATGTAGGAAGTATTCCTGAGGTGCTTATGGATGGTTCTATACAGATTTTGAAAAAAATATTCCGGAAAACATATCACCAAGAAATTTATGGGCTAACACACACGAAAATTTCAGAAAATCATCTTATTCATGTTCAGTGGCCCCTAAATGCAAAAAAGTGGTGTGGATCATGGTGAGGCTACAAGAATTGTTCCCCAGGTCCTTACGGATGATATTTTAAATGTTTGAAAAAAATGCCTAGAAGTCATATTACCAATAAATTCATGGGCTAACACACGAAAAACTGAGAAAATCGCCTAATTCTTGTTGAGTGGCCCCAAAATGCTAAAAAAAAGTGGTGTGAATCATGGTGAGACTATATAAAAATTGTTCCCCTGGTCCTTATGGATTGTTCTGTAAATGATTTGGAAAAAAAATTGTCCAAAAGTCATATCACCAAAAAATTCATGGGTTAACACACACAAAAAAAACTGAAAAAATTGTCTAATTCTTGTTGAGTGGCACCTAAATGCCAAAAAAAATGACATGAATCATGATGAGACTGTAGGAATTGTTCCCACGTCTTTATGGATGGTTCTTCAAAGGTTTTGAAAAAAAAAAGTACCTGGTAAGCATATCTCAAAAAAGTCTATATATATATATATATATATATATATATACACACACACACTTTGAACTCATTTATATATCCCGAGATACATGTATCTGGACATCAAAATCTGATAAAGTTTTTCAAAAAATATCTTCTGGGCCTATTATACCCCATGAGGGGTGCTAGCTAAACGATTTGGCCCATTAGTTAATGTAACCCTAAACCCTAACTCAGTCTATATAAACGTCATTACAAGAATTGGAAAAACAACTCTAAATCGTCCAGAAAATGGCGAGAGCTAGCTATTTGGGGGTTCATTTTTTGTTTGAGTGATGTTGATAAATAATTTGTATTTGTGATTTCATGATCTTGAATTTGTGAGTTTTTAAATATTCTTTTCATTGTTTTTATTTTAATTTAAAATTTGATCTTTTGTTTTTGGGGATTTCTTTTTTGATATTAGTGATTTTGATAAATCATTTGCCCTTGTGAATTAATGATCTTGATTTTAATTATTTTTTTTGTTAATCGTACTTTCCAATGATTTTTCCAATAGAATTTGTGTCATTTTCAGGGTTTATGTGATCCATGTCTTTTATACATGAACTTAGTATATATCATGTTTCTTGATTAAACAGTTTATTTATTTATTTATTTATTAACTTTATTGTGTGATCAATTTGTTTCAATATGGTTCAACATTTTTCTTTTCTTTTTCTCTCTTCTCATTTTTTATTTTTAATTCATTACATGACAAATTTCTTTATTTTTTATGGTTTTTTTCTATGAAATTTGATTAATTTATGTTTAATATTTTTTTAACAGTTTACAAGAAGTGCATAACGAGGAAGATATCAAAAGAAAAATGGGATGTTTGTCCAGAAAGCAATATGGATTTAGGTGTTGCCCCTTGCAGAAAATCAAGTATATATTATTCTCCACTTAAAATATTTTGAATTGTTAATTATAGTGACATATATCTTTATTTTTTTAGCTTTTAGTAAGTAAGTTTTATTGAAAAAGTATGAAAATCGTATTCATAAAGTGGAACATATAAAGTTATATACTGCTTTCGTCTCATTTTATTGTGGATGTGTTACTATTTGGGGAGTCAAATAATATTTTCTTTGACAATAGTTTTCTCCCAAAAAAAAAATCAAATATTTTGAATCATTCACTATATTGACTTGTAATATTTTTCGTGTAATTTTCAAATACGTATTTTTATTTTTTAAAATTTGAACGATTTGTACCTGAGTTAATTAAAACCATAATGTGGCAAGAAGCTGTACAAAAACACAACTAGTTTGATATGGCCTTGACAAGAGAACTTATGTCACTATGGCGGTAGAGGCGAAGCTATCATTTTAAGTTTAAGGATTCTGAATTCTAAAAAAAAAAACAAATCAGCTTATTAGGTTATGGATACATTGTTTATACTCCCTATCTCCTATTTTATGTTAAAGTGTTACTGTTTGAGGAGTCCAACATTTTTTTATAAAACATATGTTGATTCATTAGCTATGTTGATTTGGAGTACTTTTCGTGTAGTTTTTAACTCTATACACATTTCATTTTTATAAATTTAAAGAATTTATATCCAAATTCATAGTTTCAAGCCTTATAATTTCACATATTATAAGTAAATTTTCAAATACAAGTACAAAATTTTGACTCTAGGCTATGTCGAACCAGTAGGAAGAACTGTAATTTTATTCCTTTTATATATATATATTGAAAAAATAAGTATTGATGTAACCTTATAATGATCACTTTTAATGCCTGATCACCAAGTGTAAGGGATCGGAGACATATTGTCAAGTAAAAGAAGAGAATTAATTGAGCTTGGACTAATCAAAAAATCCAATAAAGGCGAACCGAAAAAGTTAGCTCGTGAGAATATTGATCTTAATTATAGTGCTGACATGCTCATTGATAATCCACCATCGCCGCCTCCTCCTCCTCCTCCTCCTCCTCCTCCTCCTCCTCCTCCTCCTCCTCCTCCTGTTGTTGTTGCTACAAGCTCAAGGAGAAAGGATGAATCAATTTCTTCCATGGTAAATACTACACCACTTGTTGTTGGTGATCAAGTTTTGAATCAACACACTCTTCCTCTACCTCTACCTCTACCTCTACCTCTTCCCCTTCCAGTACTACTACTCGATATGTTGTGTTGATTCGAAACTTGATCATCATCAACAAGTAGTGTAGCATTTACGATGGAAGAAATTGATTTCTCCATTCTCCTTAAACTTGTAGAAGCAACAACAGGAGGAGGTGATGGTGGAGTATCAATGAGCATGTCAGTACTTTTATTGATATCAATATCCCATGAGCTAACTTTTTGGGTTCGCCTTTTTTAGATTTTTCTATTAGTCCACGCTCAATAAATTCTCTTCTTTTACTTGACACTATGTCTCTGATCCCTTGCACTTGGTGATCAGGCCTAAAAATTATGCATTATATGAAGTTATATCAATTATTTTTCACACACATATATATGTACAATGAACGAAATTACAGTTCTGTCTACTTATTCGACATAAACCTAGAGTCAAAATCTTGTACTTGTATTTAAAATTTTTACTTATAATATGTACTTCCTTTATCTCAAATTATGTGAAAAGGTATGGAGTACGAAGATTAAAACATCTTATTTTGACTAGGAATTTGGGTATAAATTCTTCAATATTTTAAAATAAAAATGTATACACAAAAAGTGCTACAAATCAACATAGCGAAAGAATCAAAATATTTTTTAAAAGAAATTGTTTGACTCCTCAAATAGTAACACGTTAACATATAATAGGATGAACAGAGTATAAATAATGAATCCATATAACATGAACCAAATGGAAAAATAAAACCAATATCAAAAGACAATGGCCGTTTTTACATTTTGAAAAAGACTGGTGTCTAGGTCAATTTCGATACAGCCTTAACTTGTTTTATTAAGTACATGTTATTTTTCATCAACACAGGAACTCTAATCACCATAGACATTTAGAAGAATAATCTAGGGTTGCATTAGAAGTGTATTTTTGTTCTTACAATTTAAGCCTATAGTCAACATAAGAAACTCAAAATACTTAATTTCACTATTGATTCGGGTACAGATTCTTCAAACCTTTTTTTAAATAATTACATATTTGAAAAATATTGTAACAAGATAAAGAATTATTCAAAATATTTTTTGAAAAAAATTTGTGAAAACTATAGTCAAAGAAAAAAATTGTTTGACTCTCTAAACAATAACAACTTCACATAAAATAGGACGAAGGAACTATATAACTCTCTCTGTTCCACATTATCTAACAAAATTTTCATGTATTTTCAAATAAAATTTACTTATTAGAAGCAAAAAAAAGAAGAAGATATAAATCACAATATATAATAATTCAAAATATTTAAAAGACAATATAAAAAATCAAAATTAGAGGATATACCTGACTTTTTGCGAGGGGGCAGCACCTAAATCTTTATTGCATTCTGGACAAACTTTCAATTTCTCATCTTTTACCTTCCTCATTCTGCAATTCTTGCAAACTGTAAAAAAAAATATTAAACATAAATTAATCAAATTCCATTGAAAATTGATATATAATAATTATTTTTTCACCAAAAAATGATATATAATGAATTAAGAAATAAAAAGTGAAAAGAAAGAAAAGAGAAAAATGTTGAACCATATTGCAAAACTCACTTCTTTTAATCATAAAATCCCAAATTAATAATACATAAAAATATAGTAGTGTTAATGACTAGGGCCAAATGCAATAAATTGATCATACAAGAATGAAATAAACAGTTTAATCTAAAATAATAATGAACCCCCAAAAAGTTACATTCTAATTAATCTTTTAAAAAACATTGGAAAAAACGGAAAAAAAAATCAAAAATTTAAGATCGTGAAATGACAAGCACAAATTATTTATCAAAATCACCGATTTTTTTTTAGAAAAAGGAAACCCAAAAATTACAACAACCACCTTCATCAGTAGTCTCACAAAGTAGGTTTGAAGATACCGACCGCAGACGGCAGAGATTGAAAGATTGTTTCGATAACTCCGCCTTGATGAGCAATAAAATAAACATCGAAAAGAACGTAACAAAGAAAATCTAAATTTCAAGATCATGAATCACAAGAACAAATAATTTATCAACATCCCTCAAATAAACCCCCCTCCCCCCTCCCCCCCCAAAATGAAGTTAATTAAAATGATTTAAATTTTCTCACATCTATAACAACATTCTTCAATAATTGTAACATCTTTGCATAGCTTTTTTTAAATTTCACATGTCAAAACACTCTTCATCATAGCTTGTTGTTTATCAAAATCAGACATATTCTTTTATACATTGCAAAAAAAAAAATCAATAAAAAGGAAACCAAGTCAAATATTCTCTTCCTTAATTATAAAAATATACATTCCATTATTTGCATGCAAACCATATAATATTAAAAAATCATACGAAGAGAAAAAATAACACAAAAAAAAGTAACTTGGTTTCTTGATTCTTGATTCTTGATTTAGTGTGTATAAAGGAACAAAGAAAGAAAGTAACAAAAATTTAAAGAAATTGAAATTTTTTGGACTGTTATAATTTGAATAATTAATATGTGTGAAGAGGTCTTTTGAATTATAAAAAATAATGGTAATATATGGACAAAATTGGATAATAATAATAGTAAAACTCAACTATTTCTTCCATGGCTTTTAATATCATGAATGATACAAGAAAACTCCACCCTTTAAATTCAGAGAAGATCTGGGCTTTTCCTTTTTCTTGTTTGTTTTACCTTATTCAGGTTGTGTTTGGGTGAACTTGCCTACGACTTAATTATTTCGTTGAGTA
Organism: Solanum etuberosum; assembly: GCA_029582245.1. Taxonomy (NCBI): domain Eukaryota; kingdom Viridiplantae; phylum Streptophyta; class Magnoliopsida; order Solanales; family Solanaceae; genus Solanum; species Solanum etuberosum. The sequence goes on from JAJONR010006977.1 coordinate 16,242, forward strand.
TATGCAACTTCTCATCAATACGTGTATCAGGTAATCCTAGATTGAGGCGAATCTATGATTTCAAGTTTATGAATTTCTATAGTGATTCAAAATTTTGATAAGTGAGTCATGGAATGATTATTTTTAAAATTATCTTGATAACAAAGTGAAATAAAAATATAAATAAAAGAATTTTTACATATATCTACCAATCACAAGTTTCCATCTCGATACTATATATATTATCTTACTTGTCATAATTGGCTTAAATAATGAAAATTGAAAAGTATCCCTAAAGTATATATACAACTTAAATTATACCATTGAATGAATAAACAATAAATATCACAAATATTTTTAAAATTAAAAAATATCCCTAAAGTATATATACAACTTAAATTATACCATTGGATGAAATATGTATGGTGATATCCCATTATATAATTGATATATTGAATCTGATGTAATAGTGGCAACTGTAGATCATCAAAAGGGTTCAAATTTATAAGAGATGGAATTATTAGATTGCTTTTTTCATGTAGGAAATTTAATTATGACAAAGTACTAGTACCAAATAAACATATGCTTAATGTACATCAAATATAATGATTATGTGATGTCTAATGTTGTTTACCTCTTTTATATTATCATATATTATAACTTCATGTAAGATGGAGATTTAGGCATAGAACACATGCTTTAATCTAAGGTGAAAAATTATATTTTCCTTCTTCTTTAAAATTTATAAAATATCCTTTTAAATACTTCAACTTTTAATTCTCTTTATACTATATCGGAATAGTTTAAACCTTGTTTCTCATACTTCAATTAACAATTGTAAACTTGTAATATAACGATTAAATGCTAGTTTTGAGACTTACAATAGTTCTCCTTAGCGTAGGTGGATCGTCTGCAGCAATCACGACATGAATTACTAGTTGTTAGGAATCCTCACTTGACTGGACAAATTTCCTAGTTCCACAACAAAAAAATCATTGAGTGTTGTAGAGATAACTCTCGCCGTTCTCTAAGAGATTTAGAGTTGTTTTTTCAACCCCCGTAATGGCGTTTATAGGTTAACTAATGGGCTGACTCATTTAGCTAACAACCATTATGAATGTATTAGGCCCAAAAGATATTTTTTTTTCTATGAAAAAATACATAAATGAGCCACAAGACACAAAATAATTACAATTTCATAACCCAACCCAAGCTAATTCATCAAATGCCCATTGACCCAAAATAAATTGCAGCCCATAACCCCTTTTAGTTTAGGCCGAATGTCCCTTCATCCCTCTTTAAATTTAGGCCCAATTGCCCAAGCCTTTAAATTTTTAGGCCCAATTTGCCCCAACCCAAAGCGTTTAGACACAAAACGGACAATACTACTAATGAGTTGAACCGTTACAAATGGTATCAGAGCTACTCTTTTGTCAACCTTGTCGATGTTGACAAGAGTTCAACTAAGTTTAGGTAAATTCTGGTAAGGCCGAAAAAACCTCAGAGCCGAGTCTAGAAAAATCCCATGCGGTGGAGAAAATCTCTGCGAGGAGGCTGAGTCCATAAAGGGGGTGTATGTGACACCCAATCTAAAGATAAAAAGTTCCACATCGGCAAAACACATGAAAGATGTTGGGTATATAAGTAAGCAGGCCTTACAAACTAGTAACACGTTTTACAGCCGTGCAAGTCTAGGCCTAAAGTGGACAATATCACTAACGGGCTACGCCATTACATATTCACGGGCTAACACACATGAAAAACTGAGAAAATTATTTAATTCGTGTAAAATAGATCCTAAATGCCCAAAATATATGCAAAAAATGGTGAGCCTTAACGTACTTCTCCCCCAACTCCCTACGGAAGGTTCCGTAAAGGATTTCTAAAAAATTATCTGAAAGTCATATCACCAATATATTCATGGGCTAACACACACGAAAAATTGAGAAAATTACCTAATTTCTGTAAAATGGCTCCTAAATGGCCAAAATATGTGAAAAAAGGGTGAGACTTTTCACGTACTACTCCCCCAACTCCCTACAGATGGTTCCATAAAGGTTTTACAAAAAAAACTATTCAAAAGTCATTTCACCAAAATATTCATTGGCTAACACACACAAAAAACTGGAAAAAAAACTCCTAATTTCTTTAAAAGGGCTCCTAAATGTCCAAAATATATGAAAAAAATAGTGAGGCTTCATGTACTGCTCCATCAACTCCCTATGGAGGGTTCCGTAAGGATTTTGCAAAATAAAAGTTCAGAATCCATATCACCAAAATATTGATGGACTAACACACAAGAAAATTAAGAAAATTGTACAAATCCTGTAAAATGTCACACCCCGAGTCTACACCCTGGACGTGGCCGGCACTCAAGAACCATCACTGGTCCCCAAGCGAACCCTTGACCTAGCTAACTGATTAGCGGGAGACTTACTCAATCAAATAGGAAACTTTAAATGTATAGTTATACTCAATAGTCTCAATTAAACTCAACTCAATTAAATGTCTGGAAATACTTAATAAGGTATACGTAATAGTCTCAAGATCTCAAAATAGGAACATACTGAGAGACTCATCAAATCTAACTTTCTATGAACCCTCTAATTCTTGGATAGATGTCGGGATAAGACCCACGACAACTTAACAATAAAAATAAAACAAACGTGAAATCCTGCGGAAAGCAAAAAGGCTCACCAAAGCTAACTAGAGTGCAAGTGATCTCAATGAAGCGTCTGTTGATGACCCTGAACACTTGTATCTGCATCATAATAAGATGCAGGTCGAATGTCATCACTACATTGAATGAATGAGTATGCAAGGAAAATACTGAATGCATAGATAACTGAACGGATAAAACTGAAAGAATACTCACCTCAACTCAACTCAATAAAAAGTAATAATAAGAGATGAAATGTTTAAAGCTTCATAAATAAAGGATATTAACTCAAGGATGTATATAAAAATACAATAAATTACTCTTTACTCTTATTTGGGAGATTCTCTAACCGACAACCATCACTATGAGCTATGTGATGATACAACGTCTCGCCCATGCTGTCATACCTTGCCGGGGTATAGAACACCTCAACTAAGTGAATTCACTAAGCTATACTCGAAAGCAATAAGGAGACGTCTAAAAAGTACGATCATGTAACACCCCAGAAATTTTGTGAGCTAAGACTCGAACCCTTCTCCGTTGTGAGTAGTATTTTACCAAGAATTTAAAATTTCATAAGTATTAAGGTCACTAGATGTAGCACCTTGAGTTCCAAAAATAATTAAAGAGAATTCATTCAAGTCATTCCTTAGTTCTTTTAAGTTTTTGGTCAACTTCAAATGACCATAGTCTTTCCAACACCGCAGAGTTTACTAATTTTTGAGTTTGTATGAGAGAGATATACCCTTTTGAAGTCAGACTGTCCATTTAAGAAAAAGTACCCAAAAATAAAAGGGGTATTTTAGTCTTTTCCTTACCCTCACTTATTCTAAACGCAAAATACACCAAATTAAGGGTCTAAACTGATTAGAATCAGTTTCATTCATCCCCAAAAGTGATTAGGGTTTTAGAGAGAAGATTCAAGAGGAGAAAAATTTCAAAGTTTCAAGCTTTCGTTCAAGAAATTCAAGATTTCACCAAGAACCTAGTTCTTTGAGGTGTGTGAGTTTCTCATAGTGTTGGGTTCGTTCACCCACACGCCAATCATGTTATTTTCAGCGAAGTTTTTTTTTAAAGTTGAAGAATTTGAGTTCTTGATTTGTTTCTTGAAAGTATTGTTTCCGTTCTTGAATTATGATGGATTTGATGAGTTCTTGAGATAAAAGTTAGTGAATTGAGGGTGGTTTGGAGTAGATTATCGTGTACATAAGTTGAGTATTCGAATCTAAGTGATTGAAACAGAAACCATTCGATTCTAGGTGAATTAGGATCGAAAAACAAGTAAGAAAAGATCGGGCAGAAAATAAGGTACCAAGTCCGCGTCGCGGACCTGTTCCCCAGAGTGAAATTTCCTGCTCCGCGTCGCAGAGAGAATGCGGACTCCACTGTTTCAAAAATTATTTCGCGACCAAATATTATAATTCATCTCCGCGTCACGGACTTGCTCCCCAGACAGTTTTTTTCAACTGTTTCTCATTACTAACTATCTAAAACTCATTTAATCATCACGATATCCTTCCTATCATAAATCATAACTTTGAATTCATAATTCAAATTCAAGGTAGAGTTAAGAGTCAAGTCTTGAGAGTTCTTTTGAGTCTTTTGAGAAAGTCCCTTTGAGTCTTTTGAGAAGTCTTCTACAATTTCTAATAACTTGTTTTAAGACTCAAGTAAGTGAGTATGAGAATGAGGAAAATGTATTCATGAATCTACACTATCATCGAGATCCTTCATATCATGAATCATAACTCTTGAATTCATAATTCAAATTCAAGAAAGAGTTAAAAGTAGAGTTCAAGAAAGTTTTTGAGTTCAATTGTGAATACTTTGAGATCAACTATCGATTTGAGCTAAGCTTTGAGGAAGTAAGTATGAGAATGAGAAGAGTCGTATACATGAGTTCCATATTGTTATGTAGACCCTTCATTCGAGTCGTTCATGCCCATAATTCCGCATGAACTCCATAAATTGAGTATCTTTGAGATGAGTAGTATCTTCAAGTTCTAAGTCTTGATTATTGAGTTCCTAATCATTTTGGGATTATACTCCTAATCATGGGGTTACTACATGTTACCCATGAAGGTCCTTGAGTTGAGTACTTCATGCCCATAATTCTGCATGAACCCTATGAGTCGAGCAATCTTGAGATGAGAAGTATCATTGAGTCTTTGAGTTGAGTAGTTCATGCCCATGCAGTTCTGGAGTTCCTGAGTTCCAAGTATTGAGTTTTATACATGGTTATTGAAAACCTTGAATTGAGTCGTTCACGTCCATAATTCGGCATGAACCCTATTTTAAGAAGTCTTTTTTACAAATTGTTTTAAAACTTATTTTAAGGACTTGAGTACTGAGTTGAGGAAGAGTAGAGTTGAGTTCATTTTCTTTAAAATGATACATGGAAACTAAGTATTCCCAAGAGTAAATATTTTTACATTTAAGATGAGAGGAAACTGAGATTTCCAAAAGAGTTTTGAGAAGTTTGAGTACCATCTCTTTTAAGAGAAAGATTTTTGAGTAATAATATCAAAACACAGAAAGAGTTATGTTTTTAAAAATATGAGCTAGATATATTTTGAGAGTAGTATTGAACACCAATATGGGGGAGAGTTCTAACAACTCACAGCTCTCATAAACCATGTAGTCAATGTGGGTAGAAAGGGCCATACTTTTTAGATGATTCCTTAATAATTTTAGCATAGACTAGTGGATCCACTTAGTAGTAGGTTCTATACCCCGGCAAAGTATAGGACAGTTCTGGCAGCGTGGGCTAGATGTTGTATCATCACATAGCTCATAGTGATGGTTGTCGGTTAGAGAATCTCCCACAGAGTTATATTGTATTTTTATATACAAAATGAGTTATTATTGTATTTTTCAATACATTGAGTTGTTATCTACTGTTTTAAAAGCTTTTCATATATTGCATCTTTTATTATTGCTTTATCCTTGAGTATCTAGAGTTGAACTATGTTTCACAGAGTTGAGTTGAACTATGTTTCACAGAGTTGAGTTGAACTATGTTTCACAGAGTTGAGTATTTTATTGTTGAGTTGAGCCCTATTTCTCTGAGTTGAGTTGAACTATGTTTCACTGAGTTGAGTATCTTATTATTGAGTTGAGCCCTATTTTCTCTGAGTTGAGTTGAACTATGTTTCACTGAGTTGAGTGAGTTGAGAAGAGGTAAGTATGTTTCTTTCCATCAGTTCAAGCTTATGTTCATGTTTTAGAATTCCCCTTACATGCTCATACATTCCATGTACTGAGCCATTTGTCCTGCATCATTTCATGATGCAGATACAGGTATTCAGGATCATCAACATGCGTTTCGTTGAGGTCATGTGAGATACCAGTCAGCTTTGGCAAGCCTTCTTATATTCCGGAGGACTTCACCTTTATCTTACGGTTATTAGTTTTGAGATGTCGTAAGTCTCGTCCAGAAATCCTTCTGTAATAGTAGAGGCTTCATAGATAGACAGAGTTGAGGAGTTTCTGTATTTACTTTTATTTTGAGTATTGTACAGACTTTTAAAAAGGTTGAGTATTCGAGTTTATTGAATTTATTTCAGTTTTAAGCTTTTGTATGCTTGAATTAGTCTTCCGATTGTAGCCAGCCAGGATGAGGATTCGCTTGGGGACCAACAATGGTTCTCGAGCCGGCCACGTCTAGGGTGTAGGCTCGGGTCGTGACAAATCATTTACCCATGTTGGTTACATGGTTTATGAGGGATGTGAGTTGTCTGAACTCATCCCCATATCAGGCTCAATACTACTCCCAATAAATATATATATACGCATGCTCAAGTAGGAATACTCTTTCTCTTTTTTGAGGTAATTACAAAAAATAACTCTTGTTTAGAAGGCAACTGCGCTGAAATATCCTGAACTCATAAACTCTTTTTAGTAATCAAAGTTTCTCTTTTCTCAATGTAGAAGTATTACAGTTGGGAATACTTAGTTTAAGATCATTTATGGAAAAAAGAACTCTCAAGAATAACTCTATAAAACTCTTGAACTTTCCTTTTAAACTCAATTTAGTTTTGAAGGTAGACCAAGACATATGATTAGGATATGCATGGATTTTCAAAGGTAAATGAAGCTTATAGAAGCTAATATAGAGAAGGGGGAACGTGGACACAACTTAAAGGAACACATCCGGATGAAACAAAGAAGAAATCGGTCCAAGCGACCACCTGGCGCACTGCTGGCGCGGGGTACCAGGCCCCAAACAATTGGGGCTAAGTTTGGGAACACTACTGGCGCGCCGCCCTAGGCCTGAAGTACTAGGGCCATGTCTAGGAGCACTGCTGGCGTGCCGCCCCAGGCCCTCCCAGCGTCCTCGACAAATTTTTAAGTTAAAATTAGTGCCCCAAATCAGTTTAGAATTGGGAAAATTCTCCTAAACTCTACTTGTTTCTCAAACCCAAAACCAATACAAGATAATTTTCATCCAATTCCTTTTGAAAAACATAACATCAATACATCAATATGGTTCATGTGATACTATGCATGAACGACACTATAAGATTCACAAAACAAAATAATCAAAACCTCAATTGTTAAAAAATTGAATTCAATATCAAGAAATACGAATGGATTCTTTTGATGCGATGATTTCTGACTAAATTGAGATGTAGGGCGTGAGGACGAACAATTCCAACACTGTGAGAAGTCTTACATATCTAGAAAGAACAAAGGTTCTTGGCGAAAATGGATGGAAACTTGAAGACGATTGAAACCTAGCCTTTTTATCCTCTTGGAACTTTGCTCTAATTTCTCTAAGTGTTAAAGAATGTGAAAAGATGTTGTAACGTTTATTAGACCCTTAATTAGGTGAAGAAAAACGTGGCTAGGTTTAGAAGAGATGGAAAAAGACCAAACTACCCCTCTAAAATGATTTAGGTGCCTTAAAAAGAAGGGTTCACTAAAACGGGCATATCTTTTTACTCCAAGCCTGAAATCAAGCAAACTTGGCGGCATAGGAAAGAGGACTCAAAAAAATTTAATTTGATAGGGCATGGGTCACCTAATTTTTTATGTTCTAAGAGATATGATCGTTTGAACTTGACCCAAAACTTGAAACTGCTGGGTGGCTTGTACGAACCCCTCTTTAGCCCTTTTTGAAGTCCGAGATGTTACATAAAATGTCTCTTCAATGTCCAATGTATGTGCAAAAAGTGGTGAGGCTTCACGTACTTCTTCCCCAACTCCTTATAAAGGGTTCCGTAAAGTTTTTTTTTAAAATCATTTTGAAGCCATATCACTAAAATATTTATAGGTTAACACTCAAAAAAATTGAGAATATTGCCTAATTTCTATAAAATGGCTCCTAAATGCCAAAAATATGTGCAAAAAAAATGGTGAGACTTCACATAGTTCTCCCCCAAATCCCTGTAGAGGGTTCGTGAAACTATAGGAATTGTTCCCCATATCCTTACAGATGGTTCTGTAAGGACTCGGAAAAAAGTACTACAAAACTATATCACCCAAAAATTTATAGGCTAACACACATAAAAAAAAAAACTAAGAAAATCTTCTAATTCTTGTTGAGTGGCCACTAAATGCTAAAAAAAGTGGACTGGATCATAGGGAGTCTATAAGAATTGTTTTCCCAGGTACTTACAAAAATTTCTGTAAAGATTTTGAAAAAAAGTATCCAAAAGTCATATCTTCGAAAAATTCATGGGCTAACAAACACGAAAAATAGAATATCACCTAATTTTTGTTGAGTGGCCCCTAAATGCGGAAAAAATAGCGTGGATCATGCGGAGGATATAGGAATTGTTTCTCAGGTCCTTACGAGTGGTCCTATGAGGGTTATGTAAAAAAAGTACCCAGAACACATCTCACCAAAAAATTCATGGGTTAATACACACGTAAAATTGAGAAAATTACTAATTCCTGTTGAGTGACCATAAATGCTAAAAATAAGTGGTGTGGATCATGGATAGGCTATAGCAATTGTTCCCCGGTTCCTTACTGATGGTTCTATAAAGGTTTTGAAAAAAAATATTCGGGAACCATATCACCAAAAATATCCATGGGATAACACATACAAAAAATTGAGAAAATCACCTAATTTCTGTTGAGCGGCCTTTATATGCTAAAAAAGTGGTGTGGATCATGGTGAGGCTATATTAATTGTTCCCTAGGTCCTTACAAATCGTTCTGCAAAGGTTCTGGAAAAAAATGTCCAAAAGTCATATCACAAAAAAATCAATGTACTAACATACAAGAAAAGCTGAGACAATTATTTAATGCCTGTTGAGTGGCCCCTAAATGATAAAAAAGTGGTGTGGATCATGGTGAGACTATAAGAATTGTTTCCATATCGTTACAGATGGTTCTATAAAGGTTCTAGAAAAAAGTTCCTGAAAGCCTTATCACCAAACAATGCATACACACGAAAAACTGAGAAAATCGCCTAATTCATGTTGATTGGCCCCTTCATGCTAAAAAATGTGGCGTGGATCATGGCGAGGCTAAAGAAATTATTCTTCAGGTCCTTATGGATGGTTATGCAAAAGAATATGGAAAAAAAGTTCCTAGAAGTCATTACACCAAAAGTTCACAGGGTTAACACACATGAAAAACTAAGAGAATTGCCTAATTCTTGTTGAGTGGCCCCTAAATACTAAAAGAAGTGGCGTGGATAAAGGTGAGGCTATAAAGATTGTTCCGATATTCTTACAAATGGTTCTACAAAGGTTCTGGAAAAAATTCCTAGAAGCCTTAACACCAAAACAATGCCTGGGCTAACACACACAAAAAACAGAGAAAATCACCTAATTCATGTTGAGTGGACCCTTCATTCTGAAAAATGTGGCGTGGATCATGGTGAGGCTAAAGAAATTATTCCCTAGGTCCTTATGGATGGTTCTGTAAAAGTTTCTTAGTAAAATATTTCCAGAAGCCATATCACCAAAAAATCCACGAGCTTAACACACACCAAAAACTGAGAGAATCACCTAATTCCTGTTGAGTTACCCCTAAATGTTAAAAAAAAAGTGGCGTGGATCATGGTGAGGCTATAAGAATTGTTTCTCATATCCTTATGGATGGCTCTATAAAGGTTCTGAGAAAAATTTCCTGAAAGCCTTATAACGGAAAAAAAAACATGGGCTATCACACATGAAAAACTGAGAAATTGCCTAATTCATGTTGAGTGGCCCCTTCATGTTAAAATGTGTGGCGTGGATCATGGTAAAGCTAAAGAAATTATTCTCCAAGACCTTATGGATGGTTCTGTAAAGGTTCTGAAAAAAAAAGTTCCCAGAAACCATATCACCAAAAAATCCACGAGATTAACACACATGAAAAATTGAGATAATTACCTAATTCCTGTTGAGTGACCCCTAAATGTTAAAAAAGGTGGCGTGGATCATGGTGAGGCTATACAAATTGTTTCTCATATCCTTACGGATTGTTCTATAAAGGTTCTCGAAAAAAGTTTCTGAAAGCCTTCTCACCAAAAAATACATGGGCTATATCACACATGAAAAATTGAGAAAATCGCCTAATTCATGTTGAATTGCCCCTTCATGCTAAAAAAATGTGGCGTGGATCATGGTGAGGCTAAAGAAATTTTTCTCCAGATCCTTATGGATGTTCTGAAAAAAAAGTTCCTAGAAGCCATATTACCAAAAAAAATCCATGAGCTTAACACATATGAAAACCTGAGAGAATCGCCTAATTCCTATTGAGTGACCCCTAATTACTAAAAAAAGTGGCACGGATCATGGTGAGGCTATAAGAATTGTTTCCCATATCCTTACAGATGGTTCTATAAAGATTGTAGAATAATGATCCCGAAAGCCTTTTCACCAAACAATGCATGGGCTAACACACATGAAAAACTTAGAAAATCGCTTAATTCATGTTGAGTGGCCCTTTCATGCTATAATATATGGCGTGGATCATGATGATTGTCATGCCCTGAGCCTACACCCTAGGCGGTACTGGCACTCGAGAACCGTTGCTGGCCCCAAGCGAACCCTTGGTCCGGCTTACTTACTCAGCAGAAGACTTAACTCAATCATAATTGTACTTTAAAAGTAAACTGAAAGCTCAAAGATATCTGAGAATGTATTAAAATAACATTCTGAAAAAAAAGTTCTTAGAAGCCATATCACCAAAAAAAATCCACGAGCTTAACACACATGAAAATTGAGAGAATCTCCTAATTCCTGTTGAGTGGCCCCTAAATGCTAAAAAAATGGCGTGGATCATAGTGAGGCTATAGGAAATGTCTCTGGGTCCTTATTGATGGTTCTGTAAAGGTTCTTCAAAAAAAGTGACTGGAAGTCACATCACCAAAAAATATATGGTCTAACACAAATGTAAAACTAAGAAAATCGCTTAATTCCTTTTGAGTGGCCCCTAAATGCTAAAAAAAGTGGCGGGTATCATAGTGAGGCTATAGGATTTGTTCCCCATGTCCTTAGGGATGCTTCCATAAAGGTTCGAGAAAAATTTCCCTGAAACATATATAACTAAAAAATTCATAGGCTAACACATACGAAAAAACTGAGAAAATCATCTAATTCATATATATATTATGTGGCCCTTAAATGCTAAAAAAATGTGGTGTGGATCATGGTGAGCGTATAGTAATTATTCCTCAGGTCCTTACGCATGGTTTTGTAAAGGTTTTGTTAAAAAGTGTCCGGAAGTCATATCATCAAAAAATCCATGGGCTAACACACGAAAAACTGATCATAAAATTGTCTAATTCATGTTGAGTGAAACCTAAATGCTAACAAAATAGCGTGGATTATGGTGAGGCTATAGGAATTATTCCTAAGGTACTTATGGGTGATTCTATAAATATTTCAAAGAAAAATTATAGGAAGCCATATCACCAAGAAATCTATGGGCTAACAACACACACGAAAAATTGAAAAAATCGTATTATTCATGTTGAGTGGCCCCTAAATGCCAAAAAAGTGGTGTGGATTATGGTGAGGTTATAGAAATTGTTCCCTAGTTACTTACGGATGGTTTTGTAAATGTTTGAAAAAGTGGAGGCCTTATCACCAAAAAAATCAATGGGCTAACACACGAAAAACTGAGAAAATCACCTAATTCCTGTTGAGTGGCCCCTTAATATTGAAAGAAGCGGTGTGGATCATGGTGAGGATATAGAAATTGTTCCTTAGGTCCTTATGGATGGTTCTGTAATTTTTTTTGGAAAAAAAGTGCCCGGAAGTCATATCACCAAAAAAAAAAAGCCAATGGCTAACACAAAAAATTGAGAAAATTGCCTAATTCTTGTTGAGTGCACCTAAATTCTTAAAAAATGGTATGGATCATTGTGAGACTATGTGAATTGTTCCCCAGGTCTTTATGGATGGTTCTCTAAAGATTTTGAAAAAAAAAGTGCTCGATAGCCATATCACCAAAAAACCTTTGTATATTAAGCATATTGTTCGAAAAAGCAGGGTTTGAATGAAGCCCATTGGTCCCTCTTCCTCCGCCCCTGATTCCAACAACCAAAAAAGGGAGAAATAAGATTCTTATTCTCCTTTATTTACTGTTCTTTTGTTTATGAGTGAAAAAATTCCCCACATTTAAGCAGGTCTCAAATGAACCTTCATGTACAAATCAAGCATCCAAAATGCTTCAATTTCTACTAGCTACAAGTAAAGAGAATTTATCAACATTTTGTATTCTAAGTTTTGACTTAATTATATAAAAAAACACACACACACAATACTTAATAAACAACCTATAGCTAAGGTGCAAAACAAGTAACTCAAAAATGTCTAATCGAGTTTACAAAAAACATACAAATGAAAGGTAATTAACAACATGCAACAAGAAGTTTTCTCCTTGCAAAATTTGAATATTTAAGCAAAAGAAGAAACTGAAATATTATACATTTTTAATACACTAATTCAATTATGGGTGTGATCGGGAATAGTTCAAAACCATGACAAATTCTTGGGCAGAAGCTCCAACTTTTGCTAATTTTTTCCAGAGTTAGGTGCTACATCTAACCACAATTCTGCTAGATGTTTGAGAGGCAAAGAAGGCTGAATTGGCATTCCTAACATGTGAATCTCCACCTACAAGAAAAATTATTACGACGGAAATTAATAATCATGTATCAATCAGAAGGTAGATGATAAGTATTTAATTACCTCGCCTTCGCTCTGGAGACTCAATTTGTGTGCAAGGTACTTCTTTATGTAGGAAGAGGACTTGTTCACATCCCTATTTAACCAGAAAAGAAGTATAACATATCAATTGAAGTTAAGAGGTATTTTGGTAAGTAAAAAGATGTATATAGTATTTGAAAGAAAATACAAAATCGGGGGGGGGGGGGGTTACACTTCCATTAAGCTCTCGCTATACGAGGTCCAGGGAAGGCCCAGACCATTAGGGTTAATTATACGCAGTTTTATTCTACATTTCTGTAAGAGGTTGTTTCCATAGCGCAAACTTGTGATATCCTAATCAAATTGCAACAACTTTACAAGTAACGTCAAGGCTTCCTTTCATTTGAGAGAGAATTCAAACAAAAATAAAAAAAACTAAATTACCTCTACCAAACTGATTTATGCATGCCACAATGGCTACTACAGTTTTAATAAAAAATGAATGAGCAACATTTCTTATATAGTGGTAAGATATGTTTAAAGTGTTATTCTCCATTTAGAACTACAAGAATATATATAGACAGGACATAATAATTTTGTAAATATTTAAATGTAATTAAAGACTTACTTGATCTTTATGTAGCGGGAAGAAATTTGTGGCAAGGGTGAAGGACATTTCCTGAAATAATCATATCTAGTCAAACAGTGTCACATAAATCGAAATAATACAGAGAAGAGTAATACATAAAAAACTCACTGCTTATCACATGCAACCAAAGTGAACCACATGGGATGGAATCTTTCATTCACTACTCTTGTACTACCACTGCTTGTACCTCCTGTTGTCTCAATAGTAACTCCAACTTGTGCCACATTAATATTTGTTCCACCACCAACAACACCGCCACCAACAGGAGGAGGAGGAGGAGGAGGAGGAGGA
>JAJONR010006978.1:0-21452 GCA_029582245.1 Solanum etuberosum
ATTCGATTCCGTAAAGCTGTACAAGCTCCTTAACGTCTTGGCTATCCACTCATGTGATCAAATTCATAATTTAACCCCCCCCCCCCGCCCCCATTAATTACCAGATTTCCCTATACCTCACATAACTCAGATTTCAGCCAAGTCGTGCCTTGGCTAGAAATTTCCAAGTTACTACTTAGCAGTTTTCTGGCCCAAATTATTTCCCCATTGGCCTTTCCATAATGACGGGAACAGGTCGTTACAGCGGCGTGACAAAAGTATAGTGTATAGATTTTTTCCATGAATTATGGCATCACAAATCATATATAAATTTTAGATATATACTATTTTTAAAGAAATTTAGTCAACTTTTAGATTTTCTGACAACCTTTAACTATAATAATTTGTGTAACACCTTTCTATTTGAAAGAACTAGAATTAGAAAGAAACCGTTTTTGGAAATAATCAAATTTGGAAAGTTTGAAAAAATTAAGCTAAGTATGAGTTTTGGGTCAAATTTAAATGATAATAACTCCTAAATCAGGATGATTTAGGTGTTATACAAGAAACCATAGGAAATATCTTTTAATTATCTTTCCAACGCCACCGAGTTTGCTCAATTTCGAGTTCGTATGAGGGAGATATGCCAATTTAAAGTTGGGCTGTCTAGATAAGGAAAGTTAAAACCGGATTTTAGAAGGGTATTATGGTCTTTTCACTACCCAATTAAGTAAATTCATTTTTGGTAATTACTTAGGGGTCTAAACTGAGTTAGTTCAGTTTACGCATTATCAAATCACGCTAGAGTTTTTTTTTTGGAGAAAGAACTCAAGAGGAGAAAGGAGAAGAAAAGTTTAAGATTCGTCAAGTTCTTGCGATTTTGGTTGCGGATTTTGCCAAGGATTCAATCCTACGAGGTATGTGACATCACATAGCATTGGAAAAATGTTTATTTCAACGTGAATTCGTCTTAAAAAGGTTGAAAGTTTGATGTTCTTGATGTGTGTTCTTGAATTTGCTGTCGTTCTTGAGTTGGGCTGAGATTGAGGAGTTCTTGAGATAATTGTGTCGATTATTAGAGTTGCTTTGAGTTAGATTCTTGTGTACATGTATTGGGTGTATGAATCTAAAGAGAATTTGAGAAAAGAAATCGAATTATGGTCAGAAAACGAGTTGAAAAATTCATCAAGAATTACCTGGGGGGAAGCTGGCGCGGTGCGCCCCATCTGCGCCAGAGAGGCTGGGGTGGCGCGCCAGCAGTGCGCCAGAAATGAGTCCCAGAAACTTAGGGGTTGGCACCCCGCGCCAGCAACGCACCAGGGACGTCTGCCGCTACCCATTTTTTGTCGTTTAGCCCTTCTAAATTCTCTTAAAGTGTCCTATCATTTCCTATCAATTCTAACTACTATAAATGACTCCTAAACATCTATAAATCATCTGTAAACATGAATCATAACCTTGAATCCATAACCTCAAATTCAAGGAAAGTTAAGAGCCAAGTCTAGAGAGTTCTTAGAGTCTTCCAAAAGTCTTTTACAAATTTTTTAACTTTGTTTTAAGACTTGAGTTTTGAGTTTTGAGTTTAGTAAAGAGTAAAGGTTGAAGTTCATTTCTTCAAATTAATATATCGGGACTATGTATTCCCAAAGAGTAAATGCTTTCACAATTAAGAAAGAGAGGAAACTTTGATTTCCAAGAGAGCCTTTGAGCTAAGTTTTTGAGCAATTATGTCAAACCACATAAAGAAATTATGTTTTTAAACGTATGAGCTAGTATATTTTTGGGAGTAGTATTGAGCACTGATATGGGGGAGAGTTCAGACAACTCACAGCCCCCATAAACGATGTAGCCATCATGGGTAGAAAAGGGTCATTACTTTTTAGATGATTCCTTAGTGCTTTTAAGCATAGCTTAGTGGATCCACTTAGTGAGTTAGGTTCTATGCCCTTGGCCAGGTATAGGACGGCCTTGACAGCGTGAGGCAAAATGATGTATCATCACATAGCTCTTAAGTGATGGTTGTCAGTTAGAGAAACTGCCACAGAAGTATTTTGTATTCTTATGTACACAGAGTTAATTGTATTTTTATATACATACAGAGTTTATATTGTATCCTTGCATAGAAAGTGAGTTACCATTGTATTTCTAAATACACAGAGTTGTTATCCATGTTTTAAGAGCTTTTCTTTATATTGAATTCATATTATTGCCTTATATTGAATTGAGTTAAGTTGAGTTGAATTGAGCCAGGTATGTTCTTTCAGTTCCTTACAAGCTTATGTCTTGTTTTAGAATTCTCCTCGCATGCTCGTACATTCAATGTACTGACGTCATTTTGGCCTGCATCATTGTTATGATGCAGACACAGGTAACCAGGATCAACATCCAGCGCATCGTTGATTCTAGTTGAGTTTCAGAGTTGTTGGTGAGCCTCCTTGCTTCCGGAGGACTCCTTTTATTGCATTATCAGTTAGTTCATTAGGATGTCGTGGATCTTGTCCCGACGTCCATCTCAATTGTTAGAGGCTTCATAGACAGTTAGTTGATGTTAGTTCTTGAGTATTTCCATTTCAGTTATGCTTGAGACTTGAGTTACCACTTTGGCTAGTGAATGTTTAATTATAATACATTCTCAGTTATCTATGAGTTTTCAGTTTACTTTTAAAGTACATTTATGTTGAGTAAAGTCTTCCGCTAAGAGTTAAGCCAGGCCAAGGGTTCGCTTGGGGCCAGCAATGGTTCTCGACTGCCAGTCCCGTCCAGGGTGTAGGCTCGGGGTGTGACAAACTTGGTATCAGAGCACAGAGTTCAAGAGTCCTAGGGAATCTATGAAGCCGTGTCTGTAGAGTCCTAATTATCGGTGTGAAGTGCGCCACATCTATAATTAGGAGGCTGCAACATTTAGGAACTATCTCACTTCTTTCATACTTTTCATACTTATTTCATACGATAGAGTTTATCTCTATAAAAGTTTCTTTCTAACTCGTTCTTGCGCGTGTCTTTCAGATCATGCCTCCACAAAGAGTTGTCTGAGGTCGTCCGGCTAGAAGGAATGTTGAGGAACAAGGGGTACCTAATGCACCTGAAGTGCAACCCTAAGGAGAGGTCACCAATGCTGAGTTTCGTGAGGCTATCCGGATGCTAAGTCAAGCTGTGACCAATCAAGTTGGGAAACAGAGAGAAAATCGACAGGAATTGGATGATACTTCTAGGATCCGTGAGTTCCTAAGGATGAATTCTCCAAGCTTCACTAGTTCAAGTGTCACTAAGGATCCAGAAAACTTTGTTGAAGAGCTTCAGAAGGTTTTTGAGATTATGCATGTTGCTGATGCTGAGAGAGTGGAACTAGCTACATACCAATTGAAGGGTGTCGCTAGAATCTGGTTTGATCAATGGAAGAAGAATAGAGTTGAACGTGCACCAATAGTGAGTTGGGCTGTGTTCGAGAGTGCATTCATGGGGCGTTTATTTCCCCGTGAACTAAGAGAAGAAAAGGTACGAGAATTACTCACTCTTAAGCAGGAATCTATGAGTGTTTATGAGTATAGTCTGAAGTTTACACAATTTTTCCGCTATGCTCCGGAGATGGTTGCTGACATGAGGAGCAGGATGAGTTTATTCGTTGCTGGGTTGTCTCGTCTGTCAAGTAAGGAAGGCAAGGTAGCTATGCTTGTCAAGCCCTGAGGATACCCCCTGGACACGGACACGGGACCTAGGATCACGAGTGACCCCAAGATAACCCTGAGCTGGCATGTCATAAGCATACTAAATAAACTGAAGTAAATAAATACTGTGCGGAAGCTAATTAATGAGATAAACTGAAATGATGGGGAATACCCATAAACTATCTGAATATATAAAACTGAGAGTTTAATAACAATTGAAAGGTCAAACTCAAATGCTAAAGCCGATTCTAACTATGTCTGAAAATAGCCTTTAACTGACTAGAAGTGCTGGGAAATGCCCCAGCTAAATCTAGCAAAAAAACTGAAACTAAGTCTAAAAGCAAAGGAAACATGTCTATCGTCCTCGGAGAATGGGGACTCACCACTAATACAACTGAGCTGAAGATAGGGAACCAATCTATGCGTGATCTGGAAGCTGAGAACCTACACCTACATCATGAGAAGATGTAGCGCAGAGTATGCGTCAGTACTTGAAAGGTATTGAGCACGCAGGAAAGAGTAAAGCTGAATAATAACATAACTGAACAAGCATATAATTGAGCAATGATATGATATAAGCATGGTACTATACTGAGAATACTGAACATGAACTAACTGAATGAAATGACCAAGTTTATAACATGCTGAGACTGAAATCTAACTGCAACTGATAACATGGTCAATGCAATAGAATCTGACTGTGAGGGAGCTACTAATAACCGACATAAAATCACATGAGCTAAATGTGGAGTCCGATGTATACGCCCCATCGAGGGGACCCAATATACCCTGCCAGAGGTATAGAGGCATGACTGGCGTGAACAATAAAATGATGCCCACAGAAGGGACTTACAACCTATGGGGGGAACGTAGTTCTGGGAATTGAGGGTGACTGACCCTAGTCCAACTCAGTATTAAGTCTACTCCCAACTGATTATGTAAATAACACATTATGCCTGGACTTCTGTAATACTGGATAGCTCAAATTACTGACATGCTAACTGAAAATGCAACATTAATGTACTGATAATGAAACATTCGTAACTGAGGCATGTATATCTAAAATAACTGACCTAGCATGTGTAATTCATGAACTAAAAGAACTCTATAGCTAGGGTTCTGATTTTATGAAAGAATCTATGCAAAACGATACTAAAATCATGATAATCTAATTAGGAACATTAAAGTAACTAATTCATAATGATCTTCTGAAATTTTAGAAACCCTAGGTCTAGATAATATGAAGTAATGTACGAGTATGTAATATAGGTGAATAACAAATAACTGAAAGAAAGGACTGCAATAGATAACAATGAACTCAAGATGAATGTAAAGAAATAAAAGAGTAAAATTATTTAAAGCTTTACAAAATACTTTCTCATTTCTGAACTCAACATAATAAGTGATATATAAAAATACATTTTAACTCTATTTGGGAGATTCTCTAACCGACAACCATCACTATGAGCTACATGATGATACAACGTCTCGCCCACGCTGCCAGAACTGTCTTATACCTTGCCGAAATATAGGACACCTCAACTAAGTGGATCCACTAAGCTCTGCCCTAAGGCACTTAGGATTAATCTAAAAAGTATGATCATGTACCCATGTTGGCATACATAGTTTATGAGGACTTTGAGTTGTCTGAACTCGTCCTCATATCGGTGCTCAATACTACTCTCAATAATATATACTCATGCTCATATGTTTAAAAGCATAACTCTTCCTCTGGTTTGAGATAATTGCTCAAACTACCTTCTTAAAAGAGGTAACTACTCTTGAAATATCTTTTGAACTCATAAATCATTTAGAAATCTCAATTTCTCTTTTATGAATGTAAAAATTGATATCTCTGGGAATACATAGTTCCCTTATACGCTTACTCAATTCATATTTGAAAACTCTTTCTAAAAAATATATCAATATCATATTGTGATATAATCATTGATGACTCGTGAAGTCATATTGCTTAAACATTGATGGTATATCTAGATATCATACTGCTCATATATTGATGGCATACTCAATTGTCAAACTAATCATGTTTTAGAAACTCTTTTCTCAAAACTCATCTTTACTTTCTCAAAACTCAGTTTAAGAACTCCAGTGTTGGCTTTAAAAATCTTTTCATAATTTATAACTCAAATCATAGGGTTCATGTGGAATTATGAACATGAACGACTATACTCAGGGATATTAATAGCAATAAGGAAACTCAGTACTCAGAACTCAAAACTCAAGAACACAAGGACCCAAGAACTCGAAACTCATAACTCAACGATATTTCTCCTCTCAAAAATACTCAATTCATATGGTTCATGCTGAAATATAGACATGAACGAATCAACTCAAGAATTTTAATGCATAACATATAGCAATTAAATAATTAGGAATAGAATTTCAAAAATAAACGGGAACTCAAGAACTCAAATCAACTTATCTCAAGAATACTCAAATCTTGGGATAGAATCCTAGATTACTCGTTTACTAATTTGAAATTAGATGTAGGGCGTGAGGACAAACTAGTCCAACACTATGATAGTCTTACATACCTGGAAGAACAAGGTTCTTGAAGAATCTTGAAAAAGAACTTGGTTAGAAGTCTTGAAACCCTAGCTTGAAGGAGAACAAATAAGAAAACCATTATTGAGATTCTTGAATTACTTTCTTGAAACTCTATGTCCAAGAATTATGATTTTCATTAGTGATTCATAATTGTATGGAGGAATTTGAATAGGAATGAATGAAATTCTTGGAGAAGGACTAACCTTGAAGAAGAATCTTTAAAGAGATTGAAAGAATCTTGAAAAAATTGAAAGAATCTTGAATGGAGTCTTCTACTTTGATTTTTCCTTAGGGTTTTATCTTAGGGTTTGAGAGAGAAGAGAACGATGGATTAAGAGATGAAAATCGGATTGTTTTGGGTATTTAATTATTCAAAAAATTCATTTAGGGTTTTCTTAGAGGTAAAAAGATAAAAACGACCATTTTTAATATTTTCCCGTCAGCTAATTCGTCACAGCACTGTATCAGGTTACTAAAATGGTCATAACTTTTTACTAAAACCTTGGATTATTCCGAAATTGGTGGCGTTGGAAAGAAGATTCAAATACCTTTAACTTGATTATTTATAGGCCACGTAACTCTTTATATTCTAAGAGATATGGTCATTTGAAGTTGACCCAAGTAGAATCTTATATCAAAACTTAATCGATAAGGAAACTGCAACTCAACTTTATGTTAGGAGTTTCTAGTGACCTTAATTGATATCCAAAATCATTTCCACTCTAAAGAATTTACCTTTACACATATGGTCAATTTAAGAATCACCCGATACGACCTTACAAGTAAATGAAGAATGGTTCGAGTCTTAACTTAGAAATTTTTGGGGTGTTGCAACAAGGCAGCTATGTTGATAGGGGACATGGACATGGCAAGGCTAATGATCCATGTGCAACAGGTTGAGGAAGATAAGCTGAGAGATAGTGAGGAGTTCTGGAATAAGAAGGCAAAGACAACTGGAAATGAGTCCGGACAACAGAAGAGTAATGCAAACCGGTCTTCTTTTTAACACAAGCCAAATGGACCTGCTCCATCATGTGCTAGTGCACCTGCACCAAAGAACAGAGGTAAGTTCAAGAATAAGAATTCATAGAACATCAGAGCTAGACCTGCACAGTCTCAAGGTAGTGTGGCACAATGAGGTAATGTGACTTCTGCATGTGGTAAGTGAGGTAGGAACCACTCAGGATTGTGTCGTGATCCCTCCGCTGGTTGTTTCAAGTGTGGTCAGAATGGTCACTTCATGAGAGAGTGCCCAAAGAACAGGTAGGGAGGTGGTAATGGGGGAAATAGAGCCCAATCTTCTTCAGCGGCTCCGCTAGACAGTGCTACACTTAGAGGGGCTACTTCAGGAATAGGAGGAGGAGCAAACTGTCTGTATGCTATCACTAGTCGCCAAGAGCAAGAGAATTCGCCAGATGTTGTCACTGGTATGATCAGTCTGTTCTTTTGATGTTTATCCTTTGCTAGATCCAGGTAAGAGTCTATCTTTGTGACTCCATATATAGCTATGAATTTTGATAACCTTCCTAAACAACTTCTTGAGCCCTTTTGTGTTTCTACACCTGTTGGTGAGTCTATTATAGCTGAGAGAGTTTATCATGATTGTGTCATTTCTTTCAATTACAAGGACACCATGGCTGACTTAGTCGAGTTAGACATGGTAGATTTTGATGTTATTCTGGGTATGGACTGGTTTCATTCCTATTATGCCTCAGTCGATTATAGAACTCGAGTAGTTAAGTTCCAGTTTCCTAATGAGCCAGTTATAGTAGGGAGGAGTAGTTCAGCAGTGCCTTAGGGTTGTTTTATTTCATACCTTAAGGTGAGAAAGTTTGTTTCCAAGGGGTGCATCTATTACTTAGTCTGAGTTAATGACTCTAGTGTTGAGACACCACCTATTCAGTCAGTTCCAGTTGTGAGTGAATATCCAGAGGTCTTTCCAGATGATCTTCTTGGAGTCCCTCCTAAGAGAGAAATAGACTTCGATATAGATAGTCTTCCCGATACTCGTCCTATCTCTATTCTGCCATATAGAATGGCTCCAACTGAGTTGAATGAGTTAAAAGAGAAGTTGAAAGACCTTCTTAAGAAAGGTTTCATTCGACCAAGTGTCTCACCTTGCGGTGCTCCGGTCTTATTTTTCAGGAATAAAGATGGTTCTCTTAGAATATGCATAGATTACCGTCAGTTGAACAAGGTAACTATCAAGAATAAGTATCCTCTCCTGAGAATTGATGATCTCTTTGATCAACTTCAGGGCGCCACTTGTTTTTCTAAGATAGACCTCAGATTAGGCTATCATCAGTTGAGAGTAAGAGAAAGTGACATCGCTAAGACAGCTCTCAGGACCCGCTATGGTCATTATGAGTTCCTAGTTATGTCATTTGGTTTGACTAATGATCCTGCAACATTCATGGATCTTATGAACAGAGTATTTGAGTCCTATCTGGATATGTTTGTTATCATTTTCATTGATGACATTCTAATTTATTCGAGGAATGGGGAGGATCATGCTAGTCATCTCAGAGTAGTTCTTCAAACTCTTAAGGAAAGAGAGTTGTATGCTAAATTCTCTAAGTGTGAATTTTGGCTTGAGTCTGTGGCATTCTTAGGCCACATTGTTTCTGGTGATGGGATTTGAGTTGACACTCAAAAGATTGAGGCAGTGCAGAATTGGCCTAGACACACATCCCCAACTGATATTAGGAGTTTCTTGAGATTGGCTGGCTATTATAGGAGGTTTGTCGAAGGGTTTTCATATATTTCATCCCCGTTGACTAAGTTGACTTAGAAAATAGTTAAGTATCAATAGTCTGAAGCTTGTGAGAAAAGTTTTCAGGAATTGAAAACTAGGTTGACTACTACCCCAGTGTTGACCTTACCACAAGGTACGCAAGGTCTTGTGGTGTATTGGGATGCGTCCAGAGTTGGACTGGGTTGTGTATTAATGCAGAATGGAAAAGTTATAGCTTAGGCCTCCAGATAGCTTAAGATTCATGAGAGGAATTACCCAACCCATGATCTAAAGTTGGCTACTATAGTGATTGCTTTGAAAATATATGTCACGACCC
Organism: Solanum etuberosum; assembly: GCA_029582245.1. Classification (NCBI taxonomy): domain Eukaryota; kingdom Viridiplantae; phylum Streptophyta; class Magnoliopsida; order Solanales; family Solanaceae; genus Solanum; species Solanum etuberosum. The sequence goes on from JAJONR010006978.1 coordinate 9,284, forward strand.
GAGCCTACACTCTGGACGTGGCCGGCACTCGAGAACCATTGTTGGTCCCTAAGCGAACCATCATCCTAACTGACTACAATCGGAAGACTAACTCAAGCATACAAAAGCTTAAAAACTGAAATAAATTCAATAAACTCAATTACAAAATCTTTAACTCAAAACATTAAACATGAATAAGACAATATATTCAACTCGCCAGAAATAGCCATCTCAAGTCTTTAAAACATTTAAAAAAATAAATGAAACATGTTTCTCAAACTATAATGTCTATCTATGAAGCCTCTAAATGAAAAAGATGGAAGTCGGGATAAGACCCACGACATCCTGACAAAACTTAAAAGTAAATGAAATCCTCCAGAAGCAAGGAGGCTCACCATAGCTAACTCGAACTCCATGTGGTATCAACGAAGCTCATGTTGATGACCCTGAATACCTGTATCTACATCATGAAATGATGCAGGACAAATGGCTCAGTACATGGAATGTACGAGCATGTAAGGGGAATTCTAAAGCATAAACATAAGCTTGAACTGGTGGGAAAGAAACATACTTATCTCTTCTCAACTCACTCAACTCAACTCAACTCAACTCAACTCAAAGAAACATAGTTCAACTCAATGATAAGATATTCAACTCAGTGATATATGGCTCAACTCAATAATAAGATACTTGACTCTGGGTACTCAAACTCTGGATACTCAACTCAATATAAAGCAACAATAAGAGATGCAATATATGGAAAGCTTTTAAAACAGTAGAAAACAACTCAATCTATTTAAGAATACAATATACTCGGTTTGTATGCAAGGATACAAAATAAACTCTTGTTTGTATATGAAAATACAAAATAACTCTGTGTATATAAGAATACAAAATATCTCTGTGGGAGTTTCTCTAACTGACAACCATCACTTTGAGGTAGGTGATGATACAACATTTTGCATCACGCTGCCAGGGCCGTCCTATACCTTGCTGGGGGTATAGAAACTAACTCACTAAGTGGATCCACTAGTCTATGCTAAAAAGCACTAAGGAATCATCTAAAAAGTATGACCCTTTTCTACCTATTCTGGCTACATATGTGTATGGAGACTTTGAATTATTTGAACTCAAGCTCGTCCCCAAATTGTTGCTCAATACTTCTCCCAAAATGTAACTAGCTCATATGTTTAAAAACATAACTCTTTCTGTTGTTTGAGATAATTACTCAAAAACTAGCTCAAAGGCTCTCTTGGAAATCGGTGTTTCCTCTCTTGCTTAAATGTGGAAACATTTACTCTTTGGGAATACTTAGTTCCCATATACTCTTTTAAAGAAAAAATAACTTCATTTGTTACTCTTACTCAACTCAAAGCTCAAGTCTTAAAACAAGTTTAAAGCATTTGTAAAAGACTTCTTGAAAAGACTCTAAGAACTCTCTAGACTGCTCGACTCATAGGGTTCATGCAGAATTGTGGGCATGCACAACTCAACTCAAGAGCTTCATGGGTAACATGTTGTAGTCCCATAAGTAGGAATATAATCTCAAAAGGATTAGGAACTCAATGCTAAAAGCCTTAGAACTAGAAAATATTACTCCTCTCGAAGACACTCAATGTATGGAGTTCATGCGGAATTTATGAGCATGAATGACTCGACTCAAGGGTCTAAAGAACATTATGGAGCTCATGTATACAACTCTTCTCATTCTCATACTTACTTCCTCAAGACTTAGTTCAAATCGATAGTCGATCTCAAAGGATTCACAATTGAACTCAAAGACTTTCTTGAACTCTACTCTTAACTCTCTCTTGAATTTGAATTATGAATTCAAGAGTTACGGTTCGTGATATGAAGGATCTCATCATGATAAAGTAGACTCATGAATACATTCTCCTCACTCTTATACTCATATGCTCGAGTCTTGAAATAAGTTATTAGAAATTTTAGAAGACTCTTCAAAAAGACTCAAAGAGACTTTCTCGAAATGTTCGAATAAACTCTCAAGACTTAACTTTTACTCTACCTTAAATTTGAATTATGAATTCAAGGTTATGATTCATGTTATGAATGATTTCTAGGTGTTTAGAAGTAGTTTAGAATCAAAGGGAGTGAAGGTACACTTCAAAGGAACTCAAATGGAGCAACCGACTGCAAACTGGATGGGGCAGGCGACCCTGGCGCACTGAGTGGCGTGGGGCGCCAGCCCCTAAACTACAGAAGAGGATTTGGGGCACACTGGCGCCAGGCCCCAACCCAGAAAACCCGACGAATTTCTTTGCTCGTTTTCTCACTCTAACTCACCTAGAATCGAACGGTTGCTTCCCCAATCACTTAGATTTGAATACCCAACCTAAGTACTCACTAATCTACTCAAAACAAATCTTAAATCACTAACTTTCATCTCAAGAATTTATCAAAATCTCAACAAAACAAGATTTAGAATGAAACTTCAAGAACACTTATCAAGAACTCATCAAGAACTTAAATCTTCAAATTTCAAGAACGAAATTGCACTGAATAAATCATGATTGGCGCGTGGGTGAACGAACACAACACTATGGAAGCTTACATACCTCTTAGGGATCAAACCCATGATGAAAATTTGCAAAAAAACTCAAGAACCGCGATGAACGCCTTGATCCTTTCCTCTTTTCTCCTCTTTTCTCTTCTTTTCTCTTCTTGACCTCTCAACTAAAACCCTAGGCATATATTAGGATTATAAAACTAAACCTAATAGTATTATACCCTTAAAACCTTACTAAAAATGAACTAAATCTGATTTGGTAAGGAAAAGACCAAAATACTCCTCACTATTTTTGGGAAACTTTCCTTAACTGGACAGCCTGACTTCAAAAGGGCATATCTTACTCATCCGACCTCGAAACTTAGCAAACTCGATGGCGTTGGAAATATAATTCAAAGACCTTTCGTTTGGCCTCTCAAGCACACCTAACTCATCCTATGCAGAGAGTTATTGTCATTTGAAGTTGATCCAAATCTTAGAAGAACTTAGGAATGACTTGAATGAACTCTCTTTAGTGCTTCTTGGAACTCAAGGTGCTTGTCACGCCCCGAGGCTACCCCTGGACGTGGAAACGGGACCTAGGATCATGAGTGACCCCAAGCTAACCCTGCTAGCATAACATAAGCATACCAAATAAACTGAATTAGAAAAGTACTGTGCGGAAGCTAAAACATAAAATGACGGAGAATACCCATAAACTATCTGAATATAGAAAATCTGAGAGTTTAAAAACATCGGAAAAGTCAAACTCAAATGCTAAAGTTGAATCTAACTATGTCTGAAATAAGCCTCTAACTGACTAGAAGTGCTACGACATGCCCCAGCTAAATCTAGAAAAACTGAAACTAAAGACTAAAATCGAAAGGAAACATATCTGTCGTCCTCAGAGAATGAGGACTCACCAATGATATTGCTGAGCTGAAGATCGGGAACCAATCTATGCGTGATCTGGAAGCTGAGAGCCTGGACCTACATCACAAGAAGATGTAGCGCACAGTATGCGTCAGTACTTGAAAGGTACTGAGCATGCAGGATAGAGTAAAGTTGAATAATAAATAACTGAACAAAGCATTTAACTGTGCAATGATATGATATAAGCATGGTACTATACTGAGAATACTAAACATGAACTAACTAAATGCAATGACCAAGTTTATAACATGCAGAGACTGAAATGTGATTGTAACTGATAACATGGTCAATGCAATAGAATCTAACTGTGAGGGAGCTACTAATAACCGTCATAAAACCACATGAGCTAAATGTGGATTCCGATGTATACGCCCCATCGAGAGGACCCAATATACCCTGCCAGAGATATAGAGGCATGGCTGGCGTGATCACTAAAATTATTCCCACAGAGGGGACTTACATCCTACAGGGCACGCAGTTCTGGGACTATTCGGGTACGCTGAACCCTAGTCCAACTCGGTATTAAGTCTACTCCCAACTGATTATGTAAATAACACATTATGACTGAATTTATGTAATATTGGATAGCTCAAAATACTGACATGCAAAATCTGAGAAAGCAACATTAATGTACTGATAATGAAACGTTCGTAATTGGGGCATGTATATCTGAATATAACTGACCTAGCATGTGTAATTCATGAACTAAATGAATCTACCCAACTAGGGTTCTAAATTTCATGCAAGAACTGAAGCAACAACATAATAATCTGATTTGGATCATTCTAGCAGCTAAAACCCAACAATATGTAACATTCAAGAAACCCTAGGTCTAGATAATATCAAGGGAATCAAGATTCTGACTGAATTCTAGGGACCTAATGGGCGAAAGGAACCCACTAGTGAAATCCCATATACCTGGTGACAAATTCCATGGAGAAATCTTCTGATTTCAGGGCTACAATTGATGGAAACTTGCTGCGTTCTTGGACTAGGGCTTGGTCGACTCTTTCTCCTTCTGCGTTCTAAGTTTTCTAAGTTTTTGGTGAATGAATGATTAGGGTAAGTTCTAGTTTAGTTTCAAGGTTGAAACTGACCAAAACTACGTAGTTTAGGGGTTAAACGACGTAGTTTAGGGGTCCAACGCATAGGGTAAAGACCAAACGACCTTTGAGTTAAAATCTGTGGGGGTCATCGATGGACTGTGGATGGACCAATGGTCCGTTCTGGTCAACCGTCGATCGATACTGGGAGGGGGTTCTGGGGGTCTTGATCCACGGGCCGTGGCCTGACCTACGGTCCGGCCGTGGGTCGACCCTAAGAACCATTTTCTGGACTTTCCTGAGAGGGGTTGCAGGTGGCCAACCACGGACCACCACCTACGGTTCGTGGGTGGTGCCCGTTGGTGGCACCTGCAACTTTGGATTCCTGCAATCTGGTCTGTTTAGGATATGGGGTGTTACATTTTCTCCCCCTTGGGAACATTCATCCTCGAACGAAGACTAAACTAGCTGAAAATGGAGGGAAAGAGCTGCAAACCCTACTACTAAGTACTAAAAACTGATTTCTGACTGGATTAAGTTCCACAAACATGTAAATACGCTGAAAATGCAAGTACAAACTGAAGGAACATGATACTAAGACTGAATCTACGCATAAATGACTGAAAAACTGGAGAGAAATATTACCTCAAGCTGGAATAGAATTGGAAGGAAAAAGGTGAGGATACTTGGCCTTCATGGCTGCTTCTGCTTCCCAAGTAGCTCCCTCTACAGACTGACTCCTCCACAAAACTTTAACTGAAGCGACTTCTTAGTTTCTCAACCTTCTAACCTGACGATCAAGAATCTCAAATGGCACATCCTCATAAGTGAGACTATCTTTCACAGCCACACTCTCTAAAGGTATTATGGATGTTGGATCACCCACACACTTCTTCAACAACGAAACGTGAAAGACCGGATGCACTGCTGGTAGTTCTGCTGGCAACTCTAACTCGTAAGCCACTTTACCATCCCTTTTCAAGATCTTGTAAGGGCCTACATATCTGGGTCTGAGCTTCCCTTTCTTGCCAAATCTCATCACCCCCTTCATATGTGACACTTGCAGGAAGATACAATCATCAACTTGGAACTCTAATTCCCGTCTCCTTACATCTTCATAGGACTTCTGGCGACTCTAGGCTGTCTTAATTCTATCTCTAATAAGTTGTACTTTCACCATAGCATCATGAACTGAATCTAGCCCTATCAAGGCTGCTTCACCCACTTCAAACCAACCAACTAGAGATCTACATCTACGCCGATATAATGCCTCATAAGGGGCCATCAGAATGCTGGAATGGTAGCTATTAATGTAGGCGAACTCTATAAGAGGAAGGTGATCATCCCAACTGCCCTTGAAATCGATCACACAAGCTCTCAACATGTCCTTTAAGGTCTGAATGATATGCGCTGCCTGATCATCCGTCTATGGATGAAATGTTGTGCTAAGATTAACCTGAGTACCGAGACCTTCTGAAATGACTTCCAAAAATGAGAAGTAAACTGAGGACCTCTATCTGAGATGATAGACAAAGGAACCCCATGCAACCTTACTATCTCATTAATGTAAAGCTTGGTGTAGTCCTCCGCCGAGGCTGCAGTCTTAACAGCCAAAAAGCGTGCAGACTTAGTACCTCTGTTTACTATCACCCAAATGGAGTCATGTTGTCTGCGAGTACGAGGTAAACCTGTAATGAAGTCCATGTTGATCACTTCCCACTTCCAAGTAGGAATGTTGATCTCTTGAGTCATACCCCCTGGTTTCTGATGTTCTACCTTCACTTGCTGACAATTGGGGCACTTAGACGCAAAATATGCTATATCCCTCTTCATGTCATTCCACCAAAAGACTTCCCGCAGATCACGGTACATTTTAGTGGCACCTGGATGAATAGAATACCTGGAATTATGGGATTCCGCAAGAATTTTCTATCTCAACTCACCCACCTTAGGAACACATAATCGACCCTGAAAGCAAAGCATACCATCTCCCCCTTTGGAGAATACCTCAACTCTCTGCTGATGAACTGCACCCTTTAGTTGATGCAATATCATATCACTGTCTTGCTTTTCCTTAACCTCTGCTACCAATAAAGATTCTGACCCATTCTGAACTGTTACACCATCATCTGATATGCTCATAAGGTGAACTGCCAAGCGAGCAAGCCTGTGAACATCCTTTGCTAGTTCTCTTCTTTTTTCCTCAACATGTGATACACTACCCATAGATAGTCTGCTAAGGGCATCTGCTACTACATTGGCCTTACCAGGATGATAAAGCACATTCATGTCATAGTCCTTGAGGAATTCAAGCCATTTCCTCTGGCGAATATTCAACTCTTTCTAGGTGAACACATATTGAAGGCTTTTATGGTCTGTGAACACATCTACGTGAACACCATATAAGTAGTGTCTCCAAATCTTAAGTGCAATCACCACCGCTGCAAGCTCGAGGTCACGAGTCAGATAATTCTTCTCATGCACCTTAAGTTGTCTAGAAGCATAAGCTATAACCTTACCTCGCTGCATCAACACACACTCTAGTCCGACTCTGGACACATCACAATAGATAACATAACCGTCTGAACCCTCTGGTAGAGTCAAAACCGGAGCTGTAGTCAACCTAGTTTTCAATTCTGTGAAGCTATTCTCACAATCATCTGACCACTGAAACTTAACCTTCTTCTGAGTCAACTTAGTCAATGGAGAAGTAATGGATGAAACTCCTTCTATGAACCTTCTGTAATAACCTGCTAGACCCAAGAAACTTCTGATATCTGTAAGAGAGGTAGGTCTGGGCCATTGTTTCACTGCTTCTATTTTCTGAGAATCCACTCGGATCCCTTCGGTGGATACTATATGCCCAAGGAAAGCAACTGATTGTAACCAAAACTCACATTTGCTAAATTTACCAAACAACTGGCGATCTTTGAGAGTTTGCAGAACAACTCTCAAATGAGTCGCATGTTCTTCCTCATTTCTAGAGTAAATGAGGATATCATCAATAAAGATAATAACGAACAAGTCCAAATACTGCTTGAATACCCTGTTCATTAAATCCATGAAAGCTGCAGGAGCATTGGTTAGTCCAAATGACATAACTACAAATTGATAATGACCATACCGAGTTCTGAAGACTCTTTTCGGAATGTCACTATCTCTGACTCTGAGCTGATGATAACCGAATCTGAGGTCTATCTTCGAAAAATTACTAGCACCTTGAAGTTGGTCAAACAAGTCATCAATCATGGGGATAGGATACTTATTCTTGATTGTGACTTTGTTCAACTGCCGATAGTCAATGCACATCCTGAGAGAACCATCTTTCTTTTTCACAAACAACATTGGTACACCTCATGGAGAAATACTAGGTCTGATGAAGCCCTTATCTAGAAGGTCTTTCAACTGCTCTTTCAATTCCTTAAGCTCAGCTGGAGCCATTCTATAAGGAGGAATAGAAATAGGCTGGGTATCTGGAAGGAGATTAATTCCAAAGTCGATTTCCCTTTCGGGAGGAACTCTGGGAAGATCTTTTGGAAACACTTCTGGGAACTCATTAACTACTGGAACTGACTCAAGAGTTGGGGTGTCGGAGCTTGAATCCTTAACCCGAACTAGATGATAGATATACCCCTTGGAAATCATCTTTTTGGCCTTAAAGGTTAAGAAATTAATCGACTCATAGGCGCTAAGCTACTACCCTTCCATTCTAAGATTTGTTCGTCTGGAAACTCAAAACGAACAATCCTAGTTCTACAATCGACTGAGGCATAACAGGAATGTAACCAATCCATGCCTAGAATGATTTAAAAGTCTACCATTTCTAACTCTACAAGATCTGCTGAGGTGACTTTCTGAGAGACTGTGACAGGGCAATTTTTGTATACCCGTATAGCTATAAGTGGGTCACCGACTGGAGTAGAGACTGGGAAGGGTTTCGAGAGAGTTTCTGGACTAACATCAAATTTGACTGCTATATAAGGAAAGAGTAGCCCCTGGACCTAACAAAGCATAAACATCTAAGTTAAAAACTCGTAACGTACTAGTGACCACATCAGGAGAGTCTTCCTGATCCTGGCGAGCCTGAAGAGCATACAACCTGTTTTGGCACTGACCACCACCTGTACCAGATGAGTTACCATACTGAGTCGGGTGACCTGTTGGTGCTGCTGAAGTTGTGGACTAAGCTCTAACATTATTACCTCTTTGACCCTGTTTAGAAGAAAGACAATCTCTCCACCTGTGACAAGTCTGACCACACCCAAAACATCTTTCCTTTCCTGCAAGACACTCTCCCAGATGGTTCTTACCACACTTAGGACAAGTTGGGTATGTTCTGGTACCTGAAACATTCCCCTGAGACTTAGAACCTGATGCCCTACCTTTCTGTTGAGAATACTCTTAGCTGGGGCTCAAGATTTCTGCTAGAACTGAGAGTAATTTCCACCACCCGATTTCTGTTGAGAATAATCATAGCTACCTGTCCTAACCTTTTTGTTCTCCTTAGCCTGTTCCCTAAGCTTATCTCCCTCAACCTGCTGAGCATGAGTCATAAGCCTAGAGATGTTCATATTTTCAAGCAACATAGCATTTATGCACTCTGTTTTCACTAAGTCTGACACTCCTTACAGAAACTTGTTCATTTGAGCCCTGGAATCGGCAATCATGTGGGGAGCATACCTGTAGAGCTGGGTGAACTTGAGTCCATACTCTTGGACTTTCAGGTTGCCTTGCCTCAAATTCATAAACTCTTGAGCTCTTGCCTCCCTCAACTCTCTTGGGAAGAACCTGTCAAGAGAAGTCTCACTAAAGCATTCCCAAGTGATAGGAGATGCATCTGTACCCCTGTTCTCTTTTCATTGAGTATACCACATATGAGCTACATCATTAAGCTGATAGGATGCCAACTCAACCCTATCATTACCAGTTACCTGCATCACTTCAAAGATCTTCTTGACCTGATCGATGAAATTTTGGTGATCCTCACTAATCTGTGATCCTAAGAACTCAGGCGGATTAATCCTAACACAATCACGAACCTTAGCTGCAGCTGACCCAACATTAGCATTTGCATGAGCTGAAACCTGCTGGTTGTTCTGGTTAGTCACACTCTGAGCCAAAAGTTGGATAGCGTTCCGAAACTCTGCGTTCGAAACTTCCTGATCTGGGACTAGAGGAGCTGTGTTAGCATTCCTTGCGTCAGCTCTACGAGGAGGCATGATTTGAAATGCATAACGATGGGTTAGAGACAGATCATACCAGCGCACGATAAGAATATCAAGAAAGTGAGGCTTTCCTAAAACACTACATAGCTTCCCCCTCATTAGATGTGGTGCACTTCACACCCATGAAAAAGAATCTACTTAGTGCGGCTTTTCAGACATCCTAGGAAACTTAAACCTAATGCTCTGATACCAAGTTTGTCACTCCCCGAGGCTACCCCCTGGACGTGGACACGGTACCTAGGATCACGAGTGACCCCAAGCTAACCATGTTGGCATAACATAAGCATACTAAATAAACTGAATTAGGAAAGTACTGTGCGGAAGCTAAAACATGAAATGATGGGGAATACCCATAATCTATCTGAATATAGAAAATCTGAGAGTTTAACAACATCTGAAAACTCAAACTCAAATGCTAAAGCTGAATCTAACCATGTCTGAAATAAGCCTCTAACTGACTAGAATTGCTGGGACATGCCCCAGCTAAATCTAGCAAAACTGAAATTAAAGACTAAAATTGAAAGGAAACATGTCTATCGTCCTCGAAGAATGAGGACTCACCACTGATACTGCTGAGATGAAGATCGGGAACCGATCTATGCGTGATCTGAAAGTTGAGAACCTGGACCTACATCATGAGAAGATGTAGTGCAGAGTATGCGTCAGTACTTGAAAGGTACTGAGCATGCAGGATAGAGTAAAGCTAAACAATAACATAACTGAACAAAGCATTTAACTGAGCAATGATATGATATAAGCATGGTACTATACTGAGAATACTGAACATGAACTAACTGAATGCAATGACCAAGCTTATAACATGTTAAGACTGAAATCTGACTGTAACTGATAACATGGTCAATGCAATAGAATCTGACTATGAGGGAGCTACTAATAACCGATATAAACCACATGAGCTAAATGTGGAGTCTGATGTATACGCCCCATCGAGAGGACCCAATATACCCTGCCAGAGGTATAGAGGCATGACTGGTGTGATCACTAAAATGATGCCCACAGAGGGGACTTACATCCTACGGGGCACGTAGTTCTGGGACTATTCGGGTACGCTGAACCTAGTCCAACTCGGTATTAAGTCTACTCCCAACTGATTATGTAAATAACACATTATGACTAAATTTCTGTAATACTAGATAGCTCAAAATACTGACATGCAAAATCTGAGAATGCAACATTAATGTACTGATAATGAAACATTCGTAACTGGGGCATGTATACCTGAATATAATTGACCTAGCATATGTAATTCATGAACTAAATGAATCTACAGAACTAGGGTTCTGAATTTCATGCAAGAACCTAAGCAACAACATAATAATCTAATTTGGATCATTCTAGCAGCTAAAACCCAACAATTTCTAACATTCAAGAAACCCTAGGTCTAGATAATATCAAGGGAATCAAGATTCTGACTGAATTCTAGGGACCTAATGGGCGAAAGGAACCCATTAGTGAAATTCCACATACCTGGTGACGAATTCCACGGAGAAATCTTTCGATTTCAAGGCTGGAACTGATGGAAACTCACTGCGTTCATATCAAATGATTTTGAAAGTCATGACTTGACAGTTTCACATACTCCAAATTATTTTCAGCTAATAAAATATCATACGTAAAGAGAAAGAATTACAAAATTTCCATTTGACTTTTTCACATATATGCAAGGGTCTTCATCGATGATGGTGAAATCAAATGACATCACCTCCTCAAGAAATCTCAGGTACCAATGCCTTGAAGATTGCTTTAGTCCATAAACTAATCTTTTCAATTGACAAAAAAAATCTTGGCTTTTAACAACGAAACCTACTGGTTGTTCTATGTAGATTTCCTCATTTAATTATCCATTGAGAAAAGTGATCTCCATACATATTTGGTGTAATTCTAGATCGAAACATGCAACAATAGCTAAAAGTAATCATATGGAGGTAAACTTCACAACTGGTGAAAAAGTTTCCTCATAGTCTATTCTAACTTCTTGAGTAAAATATTTTTCCACCAATCGTGCTTTGTGTCTTTCTATTGAACCATCCAATTTGCATTTAACTTTGAGAATCTATTTATTCCCAATAGCTTTACGTTCCTTAGAAAGGTCAACTAGATCCAGACTTTGTTAGTTTTCATTGAATTTAATTCTACTTTCATCGCATTTAACCATTCATCCCTTTTAGTGCTCAACACTAGAAGTGTACTACTATACATCTTTTTTGTCATTATATGTGAAGAGTGCACAACACATTCTCAAAAAAAAAAAACACCACATAGTACCTTATCTCTTCCAAATACAAGTAAAAGTACTTTATCTTTCTAAAAAGAAAAAAAAAGTAGTACTTTATAACGAAAGGAGAAAAAAGACTTTCAATTCATTAATTAGGCACATTTTTCTATGCATCATCATAGAAGTCCTTCTATATATATATATATATATATATATATATATATATATATATATATATATATATTTT
>JAJONR010006979.1:0-20695 GCA_029582245.1 Solanum etuberosum
TTTCGAGTCATTTTGAGAAGTCTTTTACAATATTTTAAAACTTGTTTTAAGACTTGAGTACTTGAGTTTGAGGATGAGGATAGTTGAGTTTCATTTTTCAAGATGAATATATGGGAACTAAGTATTCCCAAGAGTAAATGTTTTTACATTTAAAATGAGGGGAAACACCGATTTCCAAAGAAGTTCATGAGGAGTTTTGAGTACTATCTCTTTTAAGAGGAATCTTTTGAGTAATAATCTCAAAGTTGAGGATGAGGAAATGTCTTTAAACATATGAGCTAAGTTATATTTTGGGAGTAGTATTGAGCACCGATATGGGGACGAGTTCAGATAACTCAAAGTCCTCATATATCATGTAGCCAACGTGGGTAGAAATGGTCATACTTTTTAGATGATTCCTTATTGGTTTTTAATCATAGCTTAGTGGATCCACTTAGTTGAGGATGTCTTATACTCCAGCAAGGTATAAGACAGTTATGATAGCGTGGGCGAGACATTGTATCATCACATAGCTCATAGTGATGGTTGGCGGTTAGAGAATCTCCCAATTTGAGTTATTTTGTAAATTTACATACAAACTGAGTTATTATTGTATTTTTAAATACATTGAGTTGTTATCTACTATCTTAAATTCTTTATATAAACTGCATCTTTATTGTTGTTTTTATACTGTATTGAGTTGAGTATCCATGAGTTGAGGTGAGTATGTTTCCTTCTTTCCATGTTCAAGCTTTTATCTTATGTTCAGTGTTCCCCTTACATGCTCGTACATTCAATGTACTGATGCCATTTGGCTTGCATCATTTCATGATGCAGATACAGGAGATCAAGGTCATCAACAAGCGCTTTGTTGATACCATAGCAGTTCTAGTTAGCTTTGGTGAGCCTCCTTGCTTCCAGAGGATTCCTTATTTATTTCCGTTATTTCACTTTTGTTAGGATGATCGGGGGTCTTGTCCTGACATCCCTCATAGTATTAGAGGCTTCATAGATAGACAGTAGTATTTGATGAGTCTTTCTTTCATTTCCCATGTGAATGTTTTAAAGACTGAGAGTTGAACACTTATGTTCATTTGAGTATTTTGAGTTAACTACTTTATTTATGAGTTGAGTTGTTTATGTGATTTTATTTCACTTGAGTAAGTCTTCCACTTAGAGTTGAGCCACACCAAGGGTTCGCTTGGGGCCAGCAATGGTTCTCGAGTGCCGGCCACGTCCAGGGTGTAGGCTCGGAGCATGACATGGGTTGATTTAGTCATCCAATCTACAATCACCCAAATTGAATCATGCAGTCTCTGAGATCGCGACAATCTAGTGATGAAATCCATATTGATCATCTCCCACTTCCATTCTGAAAGAGATATATTCTGAGCCACAGCACCAGGCTTTTGGTTCTCTACCTTGACTTGTTGGCAATTTGGGCACTTGACAATGAAATCTGCAATACACCTCTTCATACTACTCCACCAATAAAGTTCTCTCAAGTCACGGTATATCTTTGTGGAACTGGGATAGATTGAATATCTGGAACTATGAGATTCTTCCATAATCCTCTCTTGGAGTTCATCTACCCTTGTACACACAATCTTCCTTGATATCTCAACACGCCATCTCCCCCTTGTTCAAAAGCCATCACCTTCTGCTGATGAACATTTGTTTTTAATTCAAGTAAAATAGAGTCTTGGTCTTATTTCTCCTTCACTTCAGACACTAGTGATGATTTAGCCCCATTCATCACCACCACTCCACCTTCGCTGGAATCCAATAAACGGACTCCTAATCGGGTAAGACTATGAACTTCCTTAGACAATTCCTTCTTTCCTTCCTCAACATGAGCAGTACTTCCCATGGAGAACCTGTTCAAAGCATCATCAACATCACAAGCTTGAGACCATTGAAACTTAACTATTTTCTGAGTCAACTTCATCAACGGGGCTTAAATAGATGAAAATCCCTTGACGAACCTTCTATAGTAACCAACCAATCCCAAGAAACTCCTTATATTAGTTGGATATGTGGGTCTACACCAGTTCTTCACTGCTTCGATCTTCTGAGTATAAACTCAAATCCCTTCACCAGATACAATGTGGCCTAAGAACGCCATAGACTCAAGACAAAACTCACATTTAGAAAATTTAGTCTATCCTTGAGAGTTGGAGGACTATTCTGAGATGACTATCATGATCCTCCTCCTCCTTGAATAAATCAGTATGTCATCAATGAAGACGATGACAAAAATGTCAAGATACTCTGTTCATAAGATCCATTAACGCTGCAGGCGCATTAGTCAAGTCAAAAGACATAACAAGAAATTGATAATGTTCCTAACGAGATGTTGTCTTCAGGATGTCACTTTCTATTATTTTCAATTGATGATACTCGGATATGAGGTCTATCTTAGAAAATAAAGTGGAACCCTGAAGTTGATTGAAAAGATCATCTATTCTCGGAAGAGGATACGTATTCTTTATAATGACCTTGTTCAACTGGCGGTAGTCAATACACATTCTAATAGAACCATCTTTCTTTCTCACAAATAATACCGGAGCGCCCCAAGGTGAGACACTAGGTCGAATGAAACCCTTATCATGAAGGTCTTTCAACTACTCTTTTAACTCTTTTAACTCATCTGAAGCCATTCTATATGGCGGAATAGAGATAGGTCGATTATTAGGAAGAATGTCTATGCGGAAGTCTATTTCTCTCTCAGGAGGGACTCTAGGAAGATCATCTGGAAAGACCTCTGGAAACTCACTCACAACTGGAACTGACTTAATTGGCGGTGTCTCAACACTAGAGTCATTAACTCAGACTAAGTGATAGATGCACCCCTTAGAGACTAATTTTCTGGCCTTAAGGTATAAAATGAAACGACCCTTAGGCACTGCTGAACTACTCCTCCACTTTAAAACTGGCTCATTAGGAAACTGAAACTTGACTACTCGAGTTCTACAATCAACTAAGGCATAACAAGCATGAAGCTAGTCCATACATAGAATAACATCAAACTTCACCATATGTAGCTCGACTAACTCAGCCATGGTGTCCTTATGATTGATAGAGATGGTATAATCATGATAAATTCTTTCTTCTAGAATAGACTCACCAACAGGTGTGGAAACACTGAAGGGCTCAAGAATTCATTAGGGAAGAATATCGAACTCATAGCTATATATAGAGTCATAAAAGATAGACTCGCACCTGGATCACGTAATGCATATACATCAAAAGTAAAGACTTAATTATACCCGTGAAAACATTTGGTGAATTCTCCTACTCTTTGAAATTGGTTATAGAATACAGACGATTTTCTCCTCCGCTTGTCCTTGAAGTAGCTCCTCTTGGAGGAGCTCTGTCTGCCGGAGCCGCCGGCGAAGATTGGGATCTATTGCCCCCATTACCATTTCCCTGCCCGTTCTTAGGGCATTCCCTAGAGAAGTGACTCGTCTTTCCACACTTTTAGCAAATATCAGTACCAACACAACATTCTCCAGGATGGAGCTTACCACACTTACCACAAAGTGGGTTGCTAGTGAACCTTTGTGCTATACTACCCTGCAAATGAGAACCTTCAACTCTGAAATTTTGAGAGTTCTTGTTCTTGTATTCATTTCTTCTCCTTAGTGCAAGCGCACTAGCTGACGATGGAGTGGGTCCAGATGACCTCTTCTTAAAGGATGAGTGATTCATACTCCTGTTTTTCTGCTGGCCGAACTCATTACTTGTTGTCTTAGCTCTCTTGCTACAGAACTCTTCCTTGTCCTTCAACTTGTCTTCCTCAACCTGCTACTCATGAATCATAAGTCCAGCTATGTCCATGTCTCCTATCAACATATATGCCTTACCTTCTTACTCGATAAGCGGGATAGTCCAGACACGAACAAGCTCATTCTGCTCCTCATATCTGCCACCAGCTCCGGAGAATTGAGGGATAGTTGGGTGAACTTGAGGCTGCACTCTTGTACACCCATAGATTCTTGCTTCAGATTAAGGAAATCTCTTACCTTGGCTTCCCTTAACTCTCGGGGATAGAAGCACCCCAAGAATGCATCCTCGAACACAACCCAACTCAATGGTGGTCCCCTTCTTCCATGTTCTTTTTCCACTAATCATACCATATCCTAGAAATACCTTTGAGCTGGTATGTAGCCAATTCCACATGCTCAGCATCAGCAACATCCATGACCTCAAACACCTTCTGAAGTTTATCCACAAAGTTCTTTGGATCCTCATAGAGCTTTGACCAAGTGAACTCCAGGGTATGTAGACAATTCCACACACTCAACATCAGCAACATCCATGACCTCAAAGACCTTAAAAAAACCATGCTCTCTTGGGCGAGCATTTGAGGAGATTTCCCTAATAGACCTTGGACATGATTATTACATAGTTAAATTCTTTAAGGAAGCAAATATACAAAAAAAAGCGCTACAAAAAGGACCATAGTTCATTAATGTATATTTCTTGTCCATAAAAAGGTGGCACCCAAATTTTGTGGCATCAGAAGCTAAAGAAAACGTGTCTTCCATTTGGATAAGACTACCGGAACTACCGATAGAATTCTACAAGCATGCTATTCTAGCTCCATTCAGGAGAAAATAAGGAAAATTTATCAAAACTGATGTGTGTACTTCCGCTATGTTAAGAGGAATATATGCTCGCATTTGCATCGAGGTTCAGATGGATATCCCAATAAGGAAACTTATCTATATTGAGTGTAACACCTCAGATCTCAAAATGAAGAAAAATCCTAGTTTTCAGAAAACTGGTGCCAATACCGACGAAACCACCCACGGACCCTAGGTGGGACCACTGACAGTGGGTGGGGTTCCATCGTTAAGGCCTAAATCTCTATAATCTCTGATCCCAATCATGATCGACAAGTACGGTCTGTGGTTGGACCTACGGACCGTAGGTCTGACCGTTGGTGAAGGTCAGCAGCCAAGTTAGAGGGAAATTGCTGATTGGGTAAACTTCAAATGGTCATAACCCTTAGCACAAAAAGAATGAGGTGTCCCATGACCTACCATATGATAGATAATTGAATCATCTTTCCAATGCCACCGAGTTTGCTAAAATCGCATCTCCGAGTAAAAAATTATGCTCGTTTTAGTGAAGCCCTGTCGGGCAGACTTGACCGACGGACCCAAACGACGACCGGTAGGTCAAACGACGGACTGTCGTTCCCTCCGTGGATGGGCTTCGTCATAATTATACCAGGGTAATTTTGGTCCTTTCCCCGATACGTTGGGCACTTAGGGGTCATTGCATTCAGTTAGCTCATTACTCAGTATTTCTATCATGTTCAGATCAAATCCTTACTTTATTACTTGTTTAGTTATATGTTTTATTCAGCTTTATTCTATCATGCATGCTCAGTACCTTTCAAGTACTGACGCATACTCTGCGCTACATCTTCTCGTGATGTAGGTTCAGGCCCTCAACACTTAGATCACGCATAGATCGGTCCCCGATCTCCAGTTTAGCATCATCAGTGGTGAGTCCTCATTCTTCGAGGATGATTGACATGTTACCTTTCCATCTGTAGTCTTTTAGTTTCAGTTTTGCTAGAGTTAGCTGGGGACATGTCTCAGCATCTCTAGTCAGTTAGAGGCTTATTTCAGACATAGTTAGATTCAGCTTTAGTTTTGAGTTTGATCTTCCAGTTGTTATTAAACTCATAGTCTTTTATATAATCAGATTAGTATTGGGTATTCCCCATCTTTCAGTTAATTATGGTTTTAAGCTTCCGCATAGTATATTTTATTTAGTAATCTTTTAGTATGCTTATGATATGCCAACTCAGGGTTAGCTTGGGGTCACTCGTGATCGTAGGTCCCGTGTTAACATCCATGGGGTAGCCTCGGGGCATGAAAAACTTTGTATCAGAGCATTAGGTTAAAGAGTCCTAGGGTGTCTGAAAAGCCACACTAAGTATAGTCGCTTTCATGGGTGTAAAGTGCACCACATCTAATGAGAGGGAGGCTACAAAATGTTTTAGGAAAAATTTCACTTTCTTGCTATTCTTATCGTGCGTGAGTATGAACTCTAGTCAATCTCCTTCTAACTCCTTCTCTTCACATTTTGGAAAATGCCTCCTAGAAAAGCTAACGCAAGAAATCAACTAGCAGCTCCAGTAGACCCAGTGAAGGAGCAAGTCTTGCATGCCTAGTTCAAGGCTGCTTACCAAGTACTTGCTCAGGCCATGACTATCTAGGTCAATCAGTAGGCTGTAGTCCCAGCTCTGCCACAGATTAACACTGCTACACCAAGAATCCAAGACTTTACTCGAATAAACTTTAAAGAGTTTCATGGGTCTAAGTCAGAATAAGATCCACCAGAGTTTCTCAACGACATATAAAAAGTAACAAACATTATGGGTGTCACTCAAGTCGAGAGTGCAGATTTTGCCGCCTATTAGTTGAAGGAAGTGGCCTACATTTGGTACCAGCAGTGGAATGAATCTTGTGGTATTAGTGCATGTCCATAAACTCTTTCAGAACCCTTCTCAGCCTCTACTCCAGTTGGTGAGCCAGTTATAGCTAGACATGTATACAAAAACTGCCCTATCACAGTCTCTTAGAAAGTCACCTCAGCAGATCTTGTAGAGTTAGAAATGGTAAATTTCTATATCATTCTAGGCATAGATTGGTTACATTCCTATTATGCCTCAGTCGATTGTTGAACTAGGATCGTTCGGTTTCAGATTCCAACAAGCCAGTCTTAGAATAGAAGGGTAGTAGCTCAGTGCTTATATGTCGATTTATCTCTTACATTAAGTCGAGAAAAAGGTGATCTAGAGGGTGGTGTAGCACATGTTGAGGAAAAAGGGAAGGAATTAGCAAAAGATGTTCATTGGCTTGCTCTCGTAGGAGTTAGTCTTACGGACACATCAGATGGTGGTGTGATAGTCCAGAACAGATCAGAACCTTCATTGGTAGCGGAGGTTAAGGAAAAAAAAGATAGTGATCCTATACTGCTTCAGTTGGAAGGGGCAGTTCATCATCAGAAAGTAGAGGTTTTCTCCCAAGGGGGAGATGGTCGCTTACGTGTTCCTAAGGGGGATGAGTAGGTGAAGCTAACTTGATTGGGCTAGATTCGGTTCATGATACTATGGAAAAAGTTCCACTCATTAGAGATAGACTTAAGACAGACGTCCTATGCAGATGTAAGGAGAAGAGACTTAGAGTTTGAGATAGACGATTGGGTTTTACTGAAAGTATCACCATGAAAGGGGTGATGAGATTTGACAAACTTGGTTTGGAACAGAAGATGCCATGGAGGCCTAGTATCCTCATCTATTTCCTTCCGATTCTATTTCAGCTTGAGATAATAGTTTCCTCTCCAGTCTCTCAGTTTACTAGTGCTTAAATTTAGTCTTAGTATCTTGTTTCTTCAGTTGTTTGTGCATTTTAGCATATTTGCATGTTTAGGGAACTCAGTTCAGTTAGATATCAGTTTCTAGTACTCAGTGGTAGAGATTGCAGCTCCTTCCCTCCATACTCAGCTAGTTTAGACTTCATTCGAGGACGAACGTTCCTAAGGGGGAGATAATGTAACACCACAGATCTCAAAATGAAGAAAAATCCTAGTTTTCAGAAAACTGGTGCCAGTACCGATGGAACCACCCACGGACCGTAGGTGGGACCACTAACCGTGGGTGGGGTTTCATCGTTAAGGCCCAAATCTCTATAGTCTCTGTTCCCAACTAGGATCTACAAGTACGGTCCGTGGTTGGACTTACGGACCGTAGGTCTGACAGTTGGTGAAGGTCAGCACCCAAGTTAGAGGGAAATTGCTGATTGGGTCAACTTCAAATGGTCATCACCCTTAGCACAAAAATAATTATATGGCCCATGACCTACCATATGATAGATAATTGAATCCTCTTTCTAATGCCGCCAAGTTTCCTAAAATCCCATCTCCGAGTAAAAAGTTATGCTCATTTTAGTGAAGCCATGCCGGGCAGACTTGAACGACGGACCCAAACAACGGCCGGTAGGTCAAACGATGGACCATCGTTCCCTCCGTGGATGGGCTTCGTCAAAATCAAGTCAGGGTCATTTTGGTCCTTTCCCCTATGCGTTAGGCACTTAAACTTCGTCGTTTTACTCAGAATAATTCTAAGAACTTAGTCAGACATACCCAGAACCTTTATTTAGCAAAAATCATTCAAACTTAGAACAAAAGAGGAGAAAAGAGGCGACCCAAACCCTTCCAAGAACGCAACAAGTTTTCTTCAGTTCCAGCCCCGAAATCAAAGGATTTCTCCGCGAAATTCGTCACCAGGTATGTGGGATTTCACTAGTGGGTTCCTTTCACCCATTAGGTCCCTAGAATTCAGTCAGATTCTTGATTCTCAACATCATGTTTAGACCTAGGGTTTCTAGAATTTCAGATGTATGTTGTGATTCAGCTATTATACTAATCCAAATCAGATTATCATGTTTTCGTGGAATTATTTATTAGTTCTTGCTTGAAACTCAGAACCCTAGTTGTGTAGATTCGTTTAGTTCATGAATTACACTTGCTAGGTCAGTTTATTCAATTATACATGCTCCAGTTAAGAATGTTTCATTATCAGTACATTAATGTTGCATTCTCAGTTAGCATGTCAGTATTTTGAGCTATCCAATATTACAGAAATTCAGTCATAATGTGTTATTTACATAATCAGTTGGGAGTAAACTTAATACCAAGTTGGACTAGGGTCAGTCGCCCTCATAGTCCCAGAACTACGTGCCCCCGTAGGTTAAGTCCCCTATGTGGGTATCAGCCTTAGTGATCACGTCATTCATGCCTTTATACCCCATGCAAGGTATATTGGATCCTATCGATGGGGCGTATACATCGAACAATCATGCCTTTATACCCCTGGCAAGGTATACTGGGTCCTCTCGATGGGGCGTATACATCGGACTCTGCATTTAGCTCATGTGGTTTTATGTCGGTTATTAGTAGCTACCACAGTCAGATTCTAGTGTATTGACCAGGTTATCAGTTACAGTTCAGTATTCAATCTCAACATGTTATGTACTTGGTCATTGCATTCAGTTAGCTCAATACTCAGTATTTCTATCATATTCAGATTATATCCTTGCTTTATTACATGTTCAGTTATATATTTTATTCAGCTTTATTCTGTCCTGCATGCTCAGTACCTTTCAAGTACTGACGCATACTCTGCGCTACATCTTCTCGTGATGTAGGTTCAGTCCCTCAACACTTAGATCACGCATAGATCGGTCCCCGATCTCCAGTTTAGCATCATCAGTGGTGAGTCCTCATTCTTCGAGGATGATTGACATGTTACCTTTCCATCTGTAGTCTTTTAGTTTCAGTTTTGCTAGAGTTAGCTGGGTACTTGCCTAAGCATCTCTAGTCAGTTAGAGGCTTATTTCAGACATAGTTAGATTCAACTTTAGTTTTGAGTTTGATCTTCCAGTTGTTATTAAACTCATAGTCTTTTATATAATGAGATTAGTATTGGGTATTCCCCATCTTTCAGTTAATTATGGTTTTAAGCTTCCGCATACTATATTTTATTCAGTAATCTTTTAGTATGCTTATGATATGCCAGCTCAGGGTTAGCTTGGGGTCACTTGTGATCTTATGTCCCATGTTAACGTCCAGAGGGTAGCCTCGGAGCGTGACATTGGGCATCACAAACAGCCTATTGTCTATGAAGGATTGGACATACTCTATAATAAGTGCAGAGTATTGGGCCACAACTCACTAAATCGCAACATAAAATCCAAAGCAAATAAGGATTACAACACCATGGACACGGATACAAATCAGGTGACAAATAAGGAAGAGAACATTATGCACACAGATGGGACCCAATCGCTAAGGAGAGAGCAAAACACTACAGCAACAACCAGTGAGGAAGAGACATACAATTGGCAAGTTGTATCCTTCTCAAAGAAAAGACAAAGAGTACGAAACGTGCATCGAAGGAATTCGATAAAACAACTCCAGGTATCAGCGTTAATTTGTTCGATGCAAATACATATAAGTGTCTCGTATCTAAGAACTACAAGTTTAGAATAAACTCTTCTATTTCTAATTATGTTGATAAGGACCCACAATAGACATACCAAACATAATTCAAACAGTGATGAAAATGATGTTAGTAACCAACGTCATAATGGCACAAAAGTTTTGAATTCGGAACTGTACATAAATTA
This sequence comes from Solanum etuberosum, assembly GCA_029582245.1. Taxonomy (NCBI): domain Eukaryota; kingdom Viridiplantae; phylum Streptophyta; class Magnoliopsida; order Solanales; family Solanaceae; genus Solanum; species Solanum etuberosum. Next base: position 10,191 of record JAJONR010006979.1, read on the forward strand.
AACTTGTCTAAGAAATAAAAAAACAGTAAACTATCCTATTAGCCTTAAAATGACCCCTAACTTAACCTCTATAAAGACCCCTAGCATAAACTCTACCTTAACTACTTCCACCCTTCTAGGAACTCCAACAAACATTACTTATGCTCAAAGTACATGCTACGTGGCCCTTCCGGATACCACCAAAATTGACAGCTTCACTATGGTGGCGTCTGTAAATCAAAAAACTTCCGCTTGTACTAATGATACAATTGTACCTCTCCTAACCCCTTCAGCCACCTTTCCAAAAGTAGCAGGAGCCAATACCGATACAAAAGATATATTATTAAATACTCCTAGTACACCAATCCCAAAAAACATTACTTCCTTTTCTAATACTACAATATCCATCCCTATCAAATCTAAATCAATAAACTTTCCATTTATTCCACAAAATGCCAAGAACTCCCTTTTTAACGCAACAAAGAAGGGTAAATCAGAGAAGCAATTTATTCTCAGAAACTCACAGACCCACTCCAAACCAAACCATGGAAAACAACATGAATCCAACAAATCTCTTCCAGTTCCCTATCCTCCGTTCCCATCAACTCTGATAACGATAGGGGAGAACACCTTTTATGCAACTCAGGCTCCCCCAAAAAACACAGTACCCTAATCATGGTTGGAAGTGGGAATTCAGGACCATGCTCTATCCTTCTCAACCATAGTAGAGGGGCAAGAGGTAGTGATAGTATCTCAGAATCTCACATTCCTAGCTCAGGTAGTCTCAGATGGAATGAGATTGGCATGGGAAGCCTACAACCACCATGTCTGGATGACATTGGCCTACATCTCTCTCTATCTTTCTAGACCTCCCAAATACTTTTTTATCTCTTCCCAACTTGGGAGATTCCACTTTTCAACCCTTTGCGTCAAATACAGCTCCAAGACTCATTCCTAACCCCACCGTCCTTCTTCTCTCAACAAGCCCAAGAAGTAGCACTAACCCCATGGACCACTTAGATAGAGGGACAAAAGATGAATCCCGCCAACATGGTGATGGAAAGAACCTTCAACAAGGGAGCGGAGGGAATGAAAATGAATATTCCCAACCACATAGCATCATCCTCCCAGGTACTACCTCAAACTCGTTCCCCTCTTCCCCTGATAGTCATAGATCCAAGAGTAGAACCTAATCCAAGTATTGAGGAACTAGAAGAGGCAATGAAAATGATGAGAGCAACTTGAATAGAAATCTGGGTGTTAAAAAAAAGTACAAGTAATGTTATTCAAAGAAATTTATGAGAAAAATGCATTCTAATATGTCCACCAAAGTTGAGGAAAGCCTCCCTGGACATTCGTGCTCCTCTCTCCTAGGGAATAGGAAATTTCATAGTTGTTATGAACCCAACACTGAGGATTTGGACCCCCTCAGATGCAACTCTGGTACCAATTATAGTCCCACCAAACCTGAATCGATCGATGAACTTCATAGTTTGGAATCACAGCGTCTGTAATGGACCAGACTTTAAGAGGAACTTTAGATCTCTAATTGATTGTCGTAGACCCCCCTGGTAGCTTTAGTCGAAACAATAATGCAAGAAAATCAGGCGCTAATAAAAGAGTTTCCATTCACCAAAATGGTAGAAGCACCATCTGTGGGAAACTCTGGAGGACTAGTCATCCTGTGGAATGACAATCTCCTGGATGTGGATTATATTGCAACTTCAAGAAAGGAAAGTCATGCTATGGTTAAGGTACGTTCTACTAATGATTTTTGTTATTTAGTTGTATAAATGCTAGCACTGTTAGAAATAATCGAATATCTCTCTGGAACAATCTCAAAAAAAATATAAAGGGAAGCTGGCTAATATGTGGTGATTTTAACGAGCTAATGTGTAGCTCTGACAAAGGTGGAGGTAGATCAGTAAATAGACCTCATATTATTGACTTCTAGGATATGGTTAACTACTGTGAATTGATTGATATGGGTTTTTTTTTGGGGGGGAGGGGAGTACACATATCTAAATAAGTGCTTTGAAGATATAAATAAACTCAGAGAAGAAAGACGTGACCATTTTTTTTGCAAATAATGAATGGCTCGAAAACTTCCCAAATGTGCAAGTACACCACTTATCGCGTACTCACTCTGACCATTGTCCTCTACTTCTCTCCCTATTTTAGAATACGATGGTATATCGATATAAGATATTCCTCATGAAAACTATGTGGATCACCAATCCCGAACTCATTGACATTGTTAAAGGGTGTTGGGTTGGGCATGATAACATAGTAAACACCATCCAGGAGTTTGAGTTTAGAGTTACCTCTTGGAACAAACATTCCTTTGAAAATATTTTCCATAAAAAAAGAACTCTATTAAAACGCATTGGAGTTATACAAAAAGCACACAGTTATGCAACCAGTCGCTACCTCCAGGACTTAAAAGTAGAGCTAACACAAGAATATAACCATGTTCTGACAATTGAAGAGAAATTCTGTAAATTAAAATCATGAATAAACTGGCTAAATGATGGGGATTCAAATACTAGATTTTTCCACACTACAACCTTAAATAGGAGAAGAAGAGATAGGATAATGGCACTAGTTAATGAGGTCGGGTGACTGGATGTATGACCTACGAAGCATCCTAGTGCAAACCTATACTTTTTTTAAAAGCCTATTATGCACGTCAATGAAGAAAGTGTGTTACAATAAGATAGTCATGCCAAGTAATGATTCTATCCTTATGATCCCATTAGACTTGGTTAATCTACCCACAAACATAGAGATAAAAAGGTTGTGTTTTCTTTCCAAGGCTTAAAATCACCAGGCCCTGATGGCCTACATCCCTACTTTTACCAAAAATATTGGGACTAAAGCCTTGAGAGATGAATATATACCTATGCACTTGAATAAGACGCATGTCTGTTTAATTCCCGAAGTTAAAGGAGAAAATACACTTAGAGACTACATGCCCATAAGCCTCTGTAACACAACCTCCAAAATCATTACCAAAATAATCGAAAATAGACTAAAGCCCATTATGAATGATCTTGTAGGTCCATACCAATCAAGTATTTTACAAAAAAGGATAAGCTAGAGACAATGCAATAATAGTACAAGAAACCGTATTTCAATTCAGAAAAATGAAAGGAAAAAAGGCAAACATGATGATCAAAATAGACTTAGAGAAAGCTTTCGATAAACTAGAATGGGGCTTCATACGTGAGACCCTTCTATACTTCAAACTTCTTCCAAAACTTATCAACTTAATCATGTTGTGTGTCTCCTCAAGTAGTGTAGAAATCTGAGTCAATGGAGATCGTACTGATTATTTTGAACCCTCAAGAGGTATTAGACAAGGTGGCCCCCTCTTACCCTACATTTTCATCCTTTGCATGGAAATATTGTCTCGTAAAATTGAGACAGAAGTACACAAGGGGAATTGGTGTCCTATTAGAATATCAAAGAGACGTCCAAAGATGTCCCATCTATTTTTCGCAGATGACCTAATACTTACGAGTAGGAAAGACCATGGAAATGCTGAAAGCATCCATGAAGTACTTTTGGAATTCTAAAAACAGTCGGGACAAGCCATCAACTACTCAATATATAAATGTTTGTCTCAAAAAACTGTACGAAAGACCTAAAAAAATGATATATCGACAATACTATACATTAAAGTAAGTAACACTGTTGGGAAATACCTGGGATTCCCAATATTTACAAAGAAACCAATACTACAAGACTACTAATTCATTATAATATAACTTCAATAAAAAACTAGCAGGATGGAAAATGAGGTTTCTCAATATTGCGGGTAGGACAACACTGGAAAAATAATGTTTAAACAATATACCTACACATGTAGTGCAATACATCAAACTACAGTCCTTAATCACAAAAAAGATTAATCGAATACGAAGTAATTTCATATGGGGATCAACTAGTAATAAAAGGAAATTACATATGCTAGATTGGAATACTCTAACAAGAAGCAAAGGTTGGGGGATTAGGAGCTCAAAAAACAGAATAAAAAACAAATCTCTCCTAGCAAAGCTAGCATGGAGAGCATACAACAACCCATACTAACCACGGGCTTCATTAATAATCAATAAATGTTGTCCTAAGGGTATGAAAACATCAAGACTCAGCACAACTTCTTCTCCTAGCAAGATCTGGAAGGACCTAACCAATGGCTGGGGTGTTTGCCTAACAAGAATAAAATGGAATATAGGAAATGGAAAATCTCTGGACTGTTGGAACGATAGATGGCTTAACAATAATAAAACACTAAGAGAACTTATCCACAGACAACTCATGAAATAAGAATACAATATCCAAGTTGAGGACATCATAAGTTCAAATAGGAAATGGGATTTAACCTCTCTATCTTTCGACCTTCACTATTCCATAAAAGACAACATCCTTAATGCATATTTTCCATCAAATTCAGGGGCTAGGGACAAACCTTTTTGGAGTCCAAATCCAAAAGGAGTGTTGACAACTAGATCAGTATAAATCTTCTTAATGAACGAAGGAATAAACCAAACTGAGAGGAAAAATCCATCCAAATGGATCTGGTCTATGAAATGCCCAAATAAGATAAAATACTTTATCTGGCTTTGCAAATGGTAAATTACCAACACACTCCTTTCTTCAACAAATGGGAATTATAGATGATAAGTCATGCTACTTCAGTAAGGAGACTGAAAAAATTAGACACATTTTTCGCAATTGCTTGACTTTAGGTAAACTTTGGGAGGAACTAGGCATTATCGAAAGTATAGACAGAATCAATATAGAACAAGGGAATAACTGGTTGGAATTCCTAAAAAGTATGAATCTAATTATAAACAAATCTCTTAAATGGGATCAAGCTTTCCCTTTCTTCTTGTGGAACATCTGGTTAGTCAGGAATGACAACTACCACAACAAAAGAAAGGGCGACATTAACATAAAAAATGCATACGTCCACGATAAAAAATAAAACTCAACACAGATAAAACAATAACTTATGTCAACTGGGAACCTCCGGATAAAAAATAAAACTCAACACAGATGCATCCACGAATAGGACTAATAAGCAGGGAGCTGGATATTGGGTTTTATGGAAACCAATATTCTTCTTCCCCCATCATGACCGAACTATTGGCCTTGCTAAAAGGACTAAAAATAGCTCATCACCTTTACGTAATACCATAAAAAATAGCCATAGATTGTGTTGAAATTATTAAATATTTAAAGGAAGACCATCCAGCCTATACTAATATATTGTCTGAGTGCAGGGATCTAATATGACGGCTGGAGAACCCTCTGATGCAGCATAGCTACCGGGAAATGAACAAAGTGGTAGATATTTTAGCTAAAGGAGGAGCCAAGTTGGATTAGCTGAACTCCTTTTTGCTATGGACAATTCCACCATTGTTTGTCATCGGGAAACTAGAAGCAAACAAAGTCGGAACTTCTTTTGTTAGGCATGATAAGCGAAATAGTACTAGTATATATTGTAATATATAATTAACGTACTTTGTCAACTTTAGCAGTAGTACTACTCTGCCACTTCATTGTAATGACACATATTAAGTTATAATATATTGAATCCTTTTTGTACCGAAAAACAAAATTATTATTAAATAACCTTCGGGTGAACGTTATAAATTATATGCCATTGGGATGCATATATGTCGTATACTATTCTATATAGGTAAGGTTAGGGTTGTTGGAAACTTATATGCACAGCGGAAGGATACCAGAATCATACAACTTACATGAATAATAGACAACACATTGTTTATGCTAGAACAAGTACAATCATGTTAGAGCATATAAACTTTTCTAAAATTTAATTCAAGAATTACCTCTTGAAGTGTGAGCAGATACCTTCAAGTGAATCCACAAGCTAGTCGACAAGCTAGAAACTTCAAGCGAATCCACAAGCAAGTCCACAAACTGGACCACAGTTCTGCGGTCTTCTACAGTGATCCCAAGTTCACTTCCGAACTCTCTCAATACTTGGGTGGGCAAGTATCGTATATAAAACTTCTCTTTCGTCAAGGGTTAGAAGATTTACTATTTATAGAGATTTCTTCTTAGTCCAAGGAGGAGAAGAAACACACAGTCTTTCGTTAGAATAGAAAAAGACATGTATTTCTCCCTCTCCTCATAATAGAAAAAGATATGTACTTCTCCCTTTCCTTAGAATAGAGAAAGACACATACTTCTCTCTTTTCCTCTTAGAATAGATTCTGAGTTCCAGTTAAATATGGGCACAGTAGGGACCACAAAATTAATTACTGAGGCTTCCTATTATGGAAATAATTCTAAATAATTAATTTGAATTATTCTCACATAATAAATGACAAATCATTCCACTAGAAATTCGTAATTGCACTACTATATTTATATTTTGAAATTTCCCATTAAACATATATCTAATTCCCCATGTTCAGATTACAGATACTAATTAATAAATTAAATTACTGACGAATTTAATTCAATGATCAATTTCCTTTAGAGCACTCCTTAATTTATTTCATGTGTCGGATTCATAAATCCACTTGCAAGGTTTGACACGATGAAAACTAATAAGCTTCTCAAAAAGACATATCATCAATCTCTATATCGAGACATGGATTCTGTCAACTAACTTATTATTTCACCAATAATCTACCAGGCATATTGACCCATCTTAGAATCTCACATTTTAATCAATCAAAACGATAATTAACATATACAAATCATAATAGTTATATCAGGATTAAGAATATAAGTACAGTTAACAGTTTAGAGAATATTCTTTTGTTAGTCAGTCTAAAGCAACTATCTCTACTCGGTCTCGTTCAATAAATACAAAATACACTTGCACATGAAGTTGGAACTATACGATTCCCATAATCAAGATAAACTACATATAATCTTGTACTACAATCGTACAGATGGCATGTCCAATTTCCTTCTTAAATTGTGAACAAAAAACTTTATACTTATAAGAACCAATGATTTAATCCTCTGTGTATAAGCTAAAACTCTAAACACTAAATCATCTAATATATAAGTAAACCGACACCATAAATGAATATATGATCTATTAAAAATGAATAAATAATTATTCTATAATAAATACAAAATCTAAACACATGGTTAATAGTATATATCCCAACAATCTCCAATTAGACTTTTAACCATCACGATTGTTATAATGTACTATATCTAAATGCATGGTTAGTAGTATATACCCTAACAATCTCCTACTAAGATATTTAATCTTGAAAATTATTAGTATACTATTTCTAAATTCATGATTAATAGTATATACCCTAATAATCTTCCACTTAGATTGTTAACAATGCATTTACAACTTTCACAGATATTCCTTTTATATTTCTTATCAAAATGATCTTACCAAGTTGTTTTCTTATGCAACTTCATCTAGTAGTGCTGAGTAGTAACTTATCAATTTTGTATTAGATTTTTAGAGGCCCTATCATGAAACCCTTCAAAAGTTTACTTCTTTACGGAATTTCTATCACGAAAGTCCTCTTAGACATACAAAACCAATCAATCTTCGTTATGATTCTCCCACTACGACTAACTACTACTACAATAGTCACACTTTCATGTTCATGATCTTAATATGTTCCTCAAAACCATTCGATATTGAAATATTAATAACTTTTTCATGTAGTGTACTTTAATTCGCCCAACGTCACTTTCACTACTTGAGGTAGTAGTTTTGTTATGTCTAGTGACGTTTCTACCACTACTTAAATGCAATGGAACGTCAATTCTGACATACCGATTAGATGTTCTTGAGTGTTTGAATTTACAACTGATCCATTTGTAATTTCTTTGTTGAGTTCCTGTAAAACTAGTTTACTTCTAGGAACATGGATTAATAAATAGTCCTTTTCTAGAAATCTGACAGTTGTCTTAACAATTGCCTTATTTTCTTTATGACAATAAAATAAATCTTCTTTCATTATTTTTGGATATCCAATTAACACACACATTTCATTCCTGATTTGAAAGGAATTGAATTCAAATGTGATATGAAGTTCTTAGAACATATCCTAAAAGAAATAAAACAACAATGAATAAGCCAATCATTAATCTTATCATCTTCATAAGACTCTTTATTTTCTTTTTTACATTAATCTATTATAGATTTTCTGGTGTAAATAATTGAAATGCAATTATTCAATGAGATAAGTGACTCATCAGCTCTGCAGATAGGTACAAATATTTTCATTAGTCTTAAAATATTTTGAGTTTATTAAGACATTCAGACTTACAAAACATCAAAAATATATATTCATATCATGAATAACCTTCTGAAAATCGTAGAATACTCAAATTCACCTCTTGCCTGAATGATAATTTACCGCACAAATCAGAGTAGATTAATTCTAACTTATCACTACCTTTATTTCCTTTTTAAGAGGAAATATCTCTTAGTCATTTTTCTTTCTAAACATGACTCACATGTTGGTAGGGACTTCACTTTCAATGAACCGTTATGTCCATTGTTTAACTAACCTCGAAGTTCTATCCAGAATAAATGACGTAGACGCTGGTGTACAGATAAGTTTCATTCAACTTGAAAGATATTTTCTCTTATTATATAGATTAATATTATCTTCAATTCATGAGAGAAAAAAATACATACATCAATATACAATAAGAGATAAATATTTATCAAACTCAATAATAGGAGAGTTACAAGAAAAGTACATTAAGTGTCCATCTCTTATTTAGCTAGAAATCGAAAATAATTTCTTATAACATGAACATATATAATGCATTTTTTAAAATTAATATATTATCTCTATCGAAAGAAATACTTGAGTAGTACTAAGTGAGTCCGTAAAGTCTATTGAGAATTTGAGATATAATATATTAAATAGATCATAATATGTCGAATAATCCTAAATAACAAAATTCAGGGCTCATTTATACATATATATCCATGCATCTCTAATAGCCAATCGATGGGATTGGAGAACTAGTCATGCAATACGCATTTACAATGACTGATTATTCACTCCATAAACTTATACACAGATGGAGAGTCTACTGTTAGTTTAAGTCAAGGTAAAATCACCCTAGTTACATTGATCTAATCACATATTACTCAGTTAAGGAGAGTTAATATAGATTATCAAAACTAACGATTAAATACATAGTGACTTGTATTAATTTCATCAAATATGGAGGAAGGTCTAAACTAACACATGAAACTAATACTTCACTATAATTCAATCTTGGCAATAAAGGTAAGGACCCCTATAGCCAAATATGAACAAAAACTAATATAACGATTCAAAAAAAAATTCTTACTAGGTCGTTCTTCTGAATCTACCAAATTTTAGACCAATTAGAGACCTATTTTTCGAATTCCAAAACTATGATCAATTTGGTTGAAACCGTTGTTTGGCCAAAATAGAATTTAAATTTTTTTCCGTTCGAAATTTTTTATCACATATCATCATTTGTGAAATAGATACACGAATCAAGAACAAAGAACAAAATTCCAAAACTATTTACATTATCTGAATACTATTTTTTAAAAATCAGCATCTTTATGTATATATTGAACATTAAAATTCAAAATACATCTCATGGATATCCATGCATCTTGACCAATAAATTTTGATGACAAATAACTACTCATGCAACATACGTATGTGATGTCAGATATTCACTCCAATAAATTTAGAACAAAAGCTAACTCAGATTGAGAGTACTATATGTTGATTTATGCCAAGGGAATATCATTATTCCAAGATCATTGATCTGATCAAATATTACTCAGATAGAGAGAGTCAATAAGGATCATCAAAATTAGAGATTTAATTTTAATGACTTGTATTAATTTCATCCGATATGGAGGAAGGTCTAAGCAAACATATGAACTTAATACTTCACTAAATTTGAACAACCTCAAATTACAAATCACTGCATAACAATGAGTATTCTTAATTTGATTGTTTCTGATGAACCTACCAAATTTCAGATCAATCAGAGTTCAAAAATAATATTTATCTCCAAAAATATTATCAAATTCAGATTTAAACGATTTAAGAAAAATAATCAGATCCATATCCTTATCATATATCATTTCATGTTAACTCATCATGTGTAATGATGTACCACATTTGACATAAATAAAACTGATATAAAGGATTACATTCATACTAAATCACATTTTAATTCCAAAGAACAACTTAAAAACCATTTTAAGGGCCTCAAAACTATAACCACATAGGAATGAGTATTTCTTACGAGGTCGTTACCAATGAACTTACCAAATTGCAGGTCAATTGGAGTCCATATAAAAAAGTTATTTCCAAAGCTATGACCAAATTCAAATTCAAGTGATTCAAGTATCTTTAGGAATTAAAAGAATATGACCTACATTCTTATAACATATCAGTTCATGTTAAATTACCATGAGTAATCATGTTCCAAATTTAACATTAACATAACTGACATAAAAAATGATCTTATCAAAATCAAATCAAATT
>JAJONR010006980.1:0-26303 GCA_029582245.1 Solanum etuberosum
GGCATGTGGGTGAACGAACCCAAGACTATGGAAGCTTACATACCTCTTAGGGATTAAACCCATGGCGAAAATCCGCAACAAAACTCAAGAACCTCGACGAACGCTTTGGTCCTCTCCTCTTTTCTCCTCTTTTCTCTTCTTGAACTCTCAACTAAAACCCTAGGCGTATATTAGGATTGTAAAACTGAACCTAATAGGATTAGACCTTTAAAACCTTACTAAAAATGAATTAAATCTGATTTGGTAAGGAAAATACCAAAATGCCCCTCACTATTTTCGGATAACTTTCCTTAACTGGATAACTTGACTTCAAAAGGGCATATCTTACTCATCCGACCTCGAAACTTAGCAAACTCGGTGGCATTGGAAAGATAATTCAAAGACCTTTCATTAGATATCTTGTAGCCCACCTAACTCATCCTGTACTAATTTCTTCTCGTTTTGACTCAAAAATCATAACTTAAGCATAATTTGCAAAATTTCAGATTTTGCTATTTCCAATTTAGTTCTTTTTGGAACTCAAAGTGCTACATCTAGTGACATGACCTTAACACTTAAGAAAAATTTAAATTCCTTGGTAAAAACTTACTCAACACGAAGGATGGTTTGAGTCTTAGCTCAAAAAAAAATTCAGGGTGTTACATAAAAATCACTACTCCTATAAAATATTTATATACATTAATTAAGTTTTATGTGTTGTAAATGTTTACTTTGATGGTAAAATTAGTTAGTTATTGATAAAAAAATATTAATTAGATTTTGTTTCAAGTCATTTACCAATTCAATTTAAGTATCTCAATAAAGATATACCATAGTTGACTGGTTGAATTCAATAGTTTCTCGAGAAAAATGAATCGAACTCATCTCCATTATTGTATCACTAATGAAGTACCGGAAAAACGTAGGAGAAAAAATTTATTATTTAATTTGTTTGATCATATGTCATTATACAAGGAAAGCCTTGAAGAAACAATAAAGTTATTCCCGTGTGATTTATCGATCATAAATTCAAGTTGTGGAAGCAATCTTTAATGCTTGCGACGACATATGGTAGAGTATCACATTTGCATTTCGATAAAAAAATTCATTGTGAAATATTTTTATGTTTTTCGTTCTTAATATTAGCAATTTTGCAGTGCCTTGCAACTCAACAATAATCACCGATCCAATTCCAACAACTAATAACTATGCAACTACTTTAACAACCACTCAGCAAACTCCAGAGTTGATCAATCTGATACATAGATGAATATTGTTGAAAAATATTGAAAAACATGAATTTTTTTGTTATGTGTTTACCTATTTTCTGGATCAATCTATAACTATTATCCCCTTTTTTTTTTTGGTTATAATACCGTATAGTTTAAAAAAATTCAATTGAAAATAAAATAATATGTAAATTAAGAAAAGAATTTTTTTTTATTTGTTACCTTTTTTGGAAGGACTGAAATCTTTAGTTGTTGTTTTTCTCACTTTTTTTTAATCCTGCAAAATATTGTTATTGCCTTTATTTCTAATTAATAGTATGTAAAATATGAAATATGAATAATAATATAAAAACATAAATTAAAAAAAATTATTAAATAAAAATATAAAAAAAATCTTGAATGAAATTTAACCAAACTTGTGAGATATGCTAATTAATTAACAGGGAATATATTGGTAAGTATTTAAATATATGTAAGGGATATTTTAGTCTTCAAGAAAATAATTTTCTGATTCTGTTTCTGCTTTTTTAAAAAAGAATTTTTTTTAGTTTCTTCCGAACAACAGAAAAACTGATTGTTCTTCTATTTCAAAGCAGTTTTAAGGATTTGTCAAACACTTAATTTTTTTTAAAATGTGTTTTTTTTTTCTAAAAAATGCACATTTGATCTCCCAGAACAATGTCAAATGGACTCTTAGTCATTTTGGCTAAAAATTCATAAACTTTCAAATTACTTTAAATGTTTTAAATTAAGTTTCTTTTTCAAAAGACTCAAATGTTTTTATTTACTTTTATTTTTCCAAGAAGGTTACTCAAATATTTTTAATTAAATCCTCGGATAACCGTGTGTTAGCGGCAACTTTAAGTGTTAATACCTTCTTAAAGTTGAACTAAGAAACTCTCACCCATTTTCTCTAAATTTTTAAAGGTTTATCTTTTTAAAAAATTTAAAATTAAGTTTTCTTAATTTTTTTTAAAAAAAATTAAGTGAAGACTCTTTTTCTCAGTATTTTTCTTAAATTGTTTTATACTTAAAACATTTCAAAAAGTATTTTTTTAAAAGATAGTAAAATCACGATATCAAAGTGATGACGATTGATTTTGTGATTGACGATAATGGTACAATGGTTGTGATTGGATTGAGGATGGTGGTTGTGGATGGTAGGTAAAAGTAGATGAAGTACAGTGAACAATCATCTTTGTAGACCTATTAAGATCCATTAAGTGACGGTAAAATAAATAAAACAAATGTGCTAATGATTAGTATTCAACCTTGAAACAAGCACACTTAAAGTCTGTTTGGCATTATTGCTAAAAACTACTTTTTTTATAAAAAAAAATTACATAACTTTTTAGAAAAGTGCTTTGGAAAAAATAATAATTTGTGTTCGGTTAATTCATCTGAAAAGTTATTTTTATAAGCAAATCGTGTTTGACTAATATTTTTTTAAAAATATTTTTAAGAGTCAAATTATGAAAAAGGACAAGTATCAATGTTATTTTAATATTAAGATTATTTTATAGAGAGAAACTATTTTAAAATGAGCAACTTTCACATATAGCAAACATAAAAATCATATTTGTATGTTATAGCTATAGTTTGCATAATTGCGCTTCATAGCAAATTTTATGTTTGCTATGCAGCTTTTGATTTGTATAATTCGCTAGATACATCCAATTTATACAAATTGTTCAGTTTTGTATAAATTCATTTATACATTGTAATTTGTATAATAAGATCTGTATTTGAATAATTATAAGTGTATAGGACGAAAATATATGTATTTATATTTGTATATACACTTTTCTCTCGCTTTATACAAACACAAACGTATTTTATACATTTTATATATTTGTATACCGAATGGGTAATTGTATACCGAAAATGGCTAATTGTATACCGAACCAGATGGCAAAAAAATGGGATGTTTGCTACGAATTACAAATAAAATAAACTATAGCTATAGCATTTAATTTGAATTAATAGTTTGCATTCAGATCTGTAATTGAATAATTATAAGTGTATAGGACGAAAATATATGAATTGAGATTGAGTTGAGGTTGAGTTGAGTTGAGACGAGGTAAGATGTTTCTTCAGTTCCAGTTCAAGCTTATGTCATGTTTTAGATTTCCCCTTGTATGCTCGTACATTTCATGTACTAACGCCATTTGGCCTGCATCTTTCATGATGTAGATACAGATAACCAGGATCATCAACCAGTGCTTCGTTGATCCAGTTGAGTTCCAGAGTTGTTTGGTGAGCCTCCTTGCTTGCGGAGGATCCCTTATTTGTCTTCAGTTATTTCAGTTTGTTAGGATGATCGGAGATCTTGTCCCGATATCCCTTATAGTATTAGAGGCTCCATAGATATATAAACAGTAGGTTGTGAGTCTTTTAATTTTCAGTTGTTAATGTTCTAGACTTGAGTTGCCTCATGGCTAGTGGATGATTGGCGTGTGGGTGAACGAACCCAACACTATGAAAACTACATACCTTGATTTGACGAAACAAACCCTCAATTTGCAAGAGATCCTGTTCGTTCTTTCTTTTCTCCCTTTTTCCTCTTCTTGAACTCTTCTCAAAACCCTAAGCGTAAATTAGGATTTGTAAAACTGACCCAAATCAGATTTGACCCCAAAATATTACTAAAAATTATTTATTTCTTTACATTCAGCTTGAGTACATTGTTATCTATTTCAGTCCTCTCTTTCGGTTATTTTTTATTCAGCTATATTACATACTCGTATATTCAATGTATTGATGTCATTCGACCTGCATCTTTTAATGATGCAGATACAGGTTAATAGGATCCTCAACAAAAGTTTGTTGAGATCACTTCATCCGCTCGTCTACTTATGAGTGAGACCTCATTGATTTCGAAGTACTCCAGTTTTATGATTTGTTAGAAGTAGTTCTTTTGAGGAGTCGTGGGTCTTGTCCCGACACTTATCTTTTGTATAGTAGAGGCTTCATAGATATACTGTTTTGGAGAGTCTTTCGGTTTCAGATATTTTATTTAAAACTTATGTTTCATACTCATTATACTCAGCAAAGTTTTGAAATTCAGTAAACTATTTTAAAATGTTTCTTTGAATTTGATGCTTATGTATGCTTGAGTTAGTCTTCCGCTTATAGTTAGCCAGGATGAGGGTTCGCTTGGGGACCAAAAATGGTTCTCGAGTGTCGGGCACGTCTAGGGTGTAGGCTCGGGTCGTGAAAAACTTGGTATCAGAGCACAGAGTTTAAGTTTCCTATGGTGTTTATGAAGCTGTGTCAGTAGGATCTTATTTATGGTTGTTAGGGCCCCACTTGTATAAATGAGGGACTACAGACATTTAAGAAAATTTTCTCTTCTTTCATACTCTAAATCGTGCAATAGAACTGCGTCATAAGAAATTTATTCTAACTCATGCGTTTCTCATATCCATTCGACTACCCCTCATACTCAAGGTAGTTGAAAATAAATTTCCAGATCCTTATCGATGAGTTACTCTCAGCAAAATTCTTAAGGAAGTCATGAGACTGCAGAGGGGCTTGAGAGAAGCCCGTGAGTGAGTTTAAGTGTTGAGTTTCGAGAGAATGCAGTCTTATTCATGTGAATTGTGCGTTCAAGTTAAAAGAGAGACGTACTCTATTCTCTAAACCCTGTTTCAGTTGAGACCCTTATGAGAAAGTTTGTTTTAGATCTTGTGTAGTATTTTCACCCGAAAAGATAGTATGAGTTAAAATTTTATAAGCAGTAGTAGTAAAAGTGCCTACAATTAGAAGAATGTAGAGGTTTAGTAATCTAAGAAAGGAAGATAGTGATGAGGAAAATTATGTTATGGTAGTCATGCACATAGTAAGTTATTAATGATGAGTTTCCCCTTATGGGTTGACTAAGAAGTGATGAGTTTGTGAAGATCTCATGATAGGAAGTAGAGTAAAAGTTACTAGTTAGGATAAGTTAGAGTATACTTTAACTAGAAAGGAGTTTATGATGATGTGTCATTGTGTTAGTAACAACCAATTGTAGGTGTTGAATAGAAGAGCAGATTTTTCATGAGGCGATAGATCTAAGCCAGACTTATGATTTTTGGGAGATCCCATGATATTTAGAGGGCTATAGAACTAGTTATCCAATGATGTGTAGTGAAGCCAGACTTATGATTTTTGGGAGATCCCATGATATTTTGAGGGCTATAGAACTAGTTAGCCAATGATGTGTAGTGAGTGGGTAATACTACTTAAGTTGTGAAAGCAAGTGTGACGGTAAATTGTAATTATGAAGATTGAGAGATAAAGATTGACTACTTTTCATGATGTTTTAGTGGGCGAGTATTTCTTAATTTTTATCTAGTAGCTGTAAGTTAGTATAGTAAGCGAGCAATCATATTGATATCTGCGTTTAGTAATAAACATTACGTTTGAATTTGAAATGAGCGTCATGATCAAATGAATGGCAACGTGGGGATAATGATGTTAGTCTTGAGATTTGATCTAGTAGACTTGACATAGAGTAGGTGAGGAATTGAGATGTTAGCTGCAATGAATATGAGTGGTACAAGTGAGAGATCCTAACTTTTAGATGAGGGGAGTGAAGTGAGACTAAGTCATAAGAGTAACAAGATCATTAAGAAGTGTACCCGAGATTGTATGTAACTAGACAAGGTTCCAATTAAGTTAATGATTTTCCATGTATGCCTAGATAGTATATTTGAGTTGTCAATGTGGAATAGGCTGCTGTAAGAAATTATTTATTTTTTATTTCCTTAAGAGTTAAATGAAGCGGCCTTATAAGCCAATGAGAAGAGGTTAAGAGAAGCATCTTAGAAACAGGTGTTAGAAAGAGTCTTAGTACCTGCTTATGGAGAGATCAGTATCCATGAGATAAGCCTTTCCCGAGTATTAGAGTAAAGGGAATGTAGATCAGTGTAGAGATGATGGACTAGATCCATATCTTTAAAATGTTAGTTTCAGACCTAAGGGAGAGATGATAAGATGAGAACCAAGTCAAGTGTTGATAAGGATATAGCGATGTCTTCAGATAGAATTTTAGAGGTAAATCAATCCTTTCAAACTCTAGCGTATTCCTCAAAGTTAAGTTATTACAACACCATGATGATGTTTCTTATATCAGAATTATGTTCATGACCTACGCTCATACACTTCAGAGAGATTCACATCTATGCTCAGTTTTCAAAATGATGGGCAAAGACTTTAGCCCATTAATCTCAAGTTCAATCCATAAAGTTATGGATATCAGCCTCATGATATAAACCTATTCATATAAGCACTCATGTCTCATAGTATGTTCAGTCTAACAAGTTCATGATTTACTCTCAATGGCTAGCAACATAATGTTATGTCATGCATATTCTTATATCAGAATTCTCGAATGAATCGTGCTTATGATCTTTCGCCCTAAATTTCTTTCAGTAATCCTTTTTAGTTTTGGAGAGTGGTGTTGTTGATAGTAGTTGTGTGATGATGGAGGAGAGGATTGTTATTTCTTATTGTGATAGTGATGGTGTATTTATTCCCTAAGGTTATAAATGTGGAGGAAGAAGGAGATAAAGTTATACAATGAGCACTAAGTCAGCTTCCTGGTGGTAATGCATGAAAGTTCCGTTGGTATAGATGATTAGAGGATGAGAAGTTCTTAGAAAGTGGGTTAGTAGGAGTCTATGGAGTGGTTAAGGTTATAAGCTTGAATGTGGTGTTGTTAACATATGGACAATGCGTGATACATTAGGTGTTTCGTGATATGAGCTCAAGGTTAGCTGAATGTAGCGGTAAGGAAAAGTATTCTTGGGATGAGATTTCTAAACAGAGGTATAGAACTCGAATCTTGTGATTTAGATCAGAATAATCACCCTATGTTATGTACTTTGTGATTCTGAGTTAGACTTGAATACAGTAAGAGTAAACCCTTTCCATTCTTACACTAGCCTTAATTCGAGGATGAATGATCCTAAGGGGAGGATATTGTAACATCCCAAAAATTTCTAAGTTAAGACTTGAACCATTCTTCATTTACTTGTAGGGTCATATCAGGTGATTCTTAAATTTCTGATATGTGTAAAAGTAAATTCTTTAGTGTGGGAATGATTTTGGATATCAATTAAGGTCACTAGAATCTCCTAGCACAAAGTAGAGTTGAAAGTTTCCTTATCGATTAAGTTTTGATGTAAGATTCTACTTGGGTCACTTTCAAACGACCATATCTCTAAGAATATAAAGAGTTACCTGGTCCTTAACCTATCAAATTAAAGATATTTAATTCTTCTTTCCAACGCCACCAATTTCGCAACAATCTGAGTTTTGAGTAAAAAGTTATGACCATTTTAGTAACCTGGCACAGTGCTGTGACGAATTATACGACGGGAAAACATTAAAAGAGGTCGTTTTTATCTTTTTACCTCTAAGAAAACTCTAAACGAATTTTTTGACTAATTCAATACCAAAAACAATAACATTTTCATCTCTTAATCCATCATTCTATTTTCTCTCAATCCCTAAGAAAAAACCCTAAGAAAAAATAAAAGTCGAAGACTCCATTCAACATTCATTCAATCTTGTTCAAGATTCTTCTTCAAGGTAAGTCTTTCTCCAGGAATTCCATTCTTTCCAACTCACATTCCTCCATACAATTATGAATCACTAATGAAAATCATAATTCTTGGCCATAAAGTTTCAAGAAACTAATTCAAGAAATCTCAAGAAAGGTTTTCTTGATTTTTCTCCTTCATGCTAGGGTTTCAAGGCTTCTAATCAAGTTCTTCTTCAAAATTCTTCAAAAACCTTGTTCTTTCAGGTATGTAAGCTATCATAGTGTTGGACTAGTTCATCCTCACGCCCTACATCTACTTTCAAATTAGTAAAAGAGTAATCTAGGATTCTATCCCTAGATTTGAGTATTCTTGAGATAAGTTGATTTGAGTTCTTGAGTTCATGTTTCTTTTTTGAAATTCTATTCCTAATTATTGTATTTCTATATGTTATGCATTAAAATTCTTGAGTTGATTCGTTCATGTCTATATTTCAGCATGAACCCTATGAATTGAGTATTTTTTAGAGGAGAAATATCATTGAGTTATGAGTTTCGAGTTCTTGAGTCCTTGAGTTTTTGAGTCTTGAGTTCTGAGTAACGAGTTTCCTTATTGCTATTAAGATCCCTGAGTTGAGTCGTTCATGTCCATAATTCCACATGAACCCTATGATTTGAGTTATAAATTTTAAAAAACTTTTTAAAGCCAACACTTGAGTTCTTAAACTGAGTTTTGAGAAAGTAAAGATGAGTTTTGAGAAAACAGTTTCTAAAACATGATTAGCATGACAATTGAGTATGCCATCAATGTATGAGCAGTATGGTATCTAGATATACCATCAATGTTTATACAGTATGACTTTCCGAGTCATCAATGGTCATATTAAAATATGATTTTGATATGTTTTTGTGAAAGAGTTTTCAAGTATGAATTGAGTAAGAGTATAAGGGGACTATGTATTCCCAGAGGTATCAATTTTTACATTGATAAAAGAGATATTGAGATTTCTAAATGAGTTAGGAGTTCAAAAGATATTTCAAGAGCAGTGACCTCTTTTAAGAGGGTAGTTTGAGCAATTATCTCAAACCAGAGGAAGAGTTATGTTTTAACATATGAGCATGAGTATATATTATTGGGAGTAGTATTGAGCACCGATATGGGGACGAGTTCAGACAACTCAAAGTCCTCATAAACCATGTATGCCAACATGGGAAAAGGGTCATACTTTTTAGATGATTCCTTATTGTTTTTTAAACATAGCTTAGTGGATCCACTTAGTTGAGGTTTTTAATACCCCGGCGAGGTATAGGAGAGTTCTGGCAGTGTGGGCGAGATGATGTATCATCACGTAGCTCATAGTGATGGTTGTCGGTTAGAGAATCTCCCAAATAGAGTTAAAAGTGTATTTTTATATATTACTTATTATGTTGAGTTCAGAGATGAGAAAGTATTTTGTAAAGCTTTAAATGATTTAACTCATTTATTTCTTTACATTCAGCTTGAGTACATTGTTATCTATTCCAGTCTTTTTTTCCAGTTATTTGTTATTCAACTATATTACATACTCGTACATTCAATGTACTGATGTCATTTGACCTGCATCTTTTAATGATACAGATACAGTTTATTAGGATCCTCAACAAGAGCCTGTTGAGATCCCTTCATCCGCTCGTCTACTTATGAGTCAGACTTCCTTGCTTTCGGAGTACTCCAGTTTTATGAGTTGTTAGAAGTAGTTCTATTGAGGAGTCATGGGTCTTGTCCCGATACTTATCTTTGTATAGTAGAGGCTTCATAGATAGATAATTTTGGAGAGTCTTTTAATTTCAGATATTTTATTTAAAACTTATGTTTCATACTCAGTATATTCAGCTAATTTTTGAGATTCAGTAAATTGTTTTTAAACATTTTTTCAATTTGATGCTTATGTATGCTTGAGTTAGTCTTCTGCTTGTAGTTAGCCAGGATGAGGGTTCGCTTGGGGACCAGAAATAGTTCTCGAGTGCCGGCCACGTCCAGGGTGCAGGCTCGGGTCGTGACAAACTTGGTATCATAGCACAGAGTTTAAGTTTCCTAGGGTGTCTATGAAGTCGTGTCAGTAGGATTTTATTTATGGTTGTGAGGGCCCCAGTTTTATAAATAAGGGACTACAGACATTTAAGAAAAGTTTTCCTTCTTTCATAATCGAAATCGTGCAATAGAACTGTGTCATAAGAAACTTATTCTAACTCGTGTGTTTCTCATATCCATTCGATTACCCCTCATATTCAAGGTAGTTGAAAAGCAAAGCCCAGATCTTTATCGATGAGTTACTCTCAGAAAAAATCTTAAGGAAGTCATTAGACTGCAGAGAGGCTTGAGAAAAGCCCGTGAGTGAGTTTAAGTATTGAGTTTCGAGAGAATGCACTCATATTCATGTGAATCGTGAGTTCAAGTTAAAAGAGAGATGTACTCTCTTCTCGAAACCCTGTTTCAGTTGAGACCCTTATGAGGAAGTTTGTTTTAGATCTTGTGTAGTATTTTCACCCGAAAAGATAGTATGAGTTACAATGTTATAAGCAGTAGTAGTAAAAGTGCCCACAATTAGAAGAATGCAGAGGTTCAGTAATCTAAGAAAGGGAGATAGTGATGTGGCAAATTATGTTATGGTAGTCATGTACCTAGTAAGTTATTAATGAGGAGTTTTCCCTTATGGATAGACTAAGAAGTGATGAGTTTGTGAAGATATTATGATAGGAGGTAGAGTAAGAGTTACTAGTTAGGATGAGTTAGAGTATACTTTAACTAGAAAGGAGTTTATGATGTGTCATTGTGTTAGTAATGACCAATTGTAGGTGTTGAATAGAAGAGCAGATTTTTCATGAGGTGATAGCTCTAAGCCAGACTAATGATTTTTGGGAGATCCCATGATATTTAGAGGGCAATAGAACTAGTTAGCCAATGGTGTGTAATGAGTGGGTAAATAGTACTTAAGTTGTGAAAGTAAGTGTGACGGTAAATTGTAAGTATGAACACTTAGAGATAAAGATTGATTACTTGTCATGATGTTTTAGTGGGCGATTGTTTCTTAATTTTTATCTAGTAGTTGTAAGTTAGTATGGTAAGCGAGAAATCAAATTGATATTCGAGTTTAGTAATAAACATTGAGTTTGAATTTGAAATGAGCGTCGTGATCAAAAGAATGGAAATATGAGGATGATAATGTTAGTCTTGAGATTTGATCTGGTAGACTTAACATAGAGTAGGTGAGGAATTGAGATGTTAGCTGCAATGATTATGAGTGGTACAAGTGAGAGATCCTAACTTTTAGATGAGGGCAGTGAAGTGAGGCTAAGTCATAAGAGTAACAAGATCATTAAAAAGTGTACCCGAAATTGTATGTAACTAGACGAGGTTCCAATTAAGTTAATGATTTTTCATGTGTGCCTAGATAGTAAATTTGAGCTATCAATGTGGAATAGGTTGATGTAATCAATAAATTTTTTATTATTTCCTTAAGAGTTAAATGATGCGGTCTTATAAGCCAATGAGAAGAGGTTAAGAGAAGTATCTTAGAAAGAGGTCTTAGAAGGAGTCTTAGTACCTGCTTATGGAGAGATCAGTAGCAATGAGATAAGCCTTTCCCGAGTATTAGAGTAATGGAAATGTAGATCAGTGTAGAGATGATTGACTAGATCCATAGCTTTGAAATGTTAGTTTCAGACCTAAGGGGGAGATGATAAGATGAGAACCAAGTCAAGTGTTGAGAAGGAGATAGTGATGTCTTCAGATAAAGTTTTAGAGGTAAATCAATCCATTCATACTCTAGCGTATTCCGCAAATTTCAGTCATTAGAACACCATGATGATGTTTCTTATATCAGAATTGTGTTCATGACATATGCTCATACACTTCAGAGAGATTCACATCTATGCTCAGTTTTCAGAATGATGGGCAAAGACTTTAGCCCATTAATCTCAAGCTCAATCCATAAAGTTATAGATATCAGCCTCATGATATGAACCTATTCACATAAGCACTCATGTCTCATAGTATGTTCAGTCTAACAAGTTCATGATTTACTCTCAATGGCTAGCAAGATAATGTTACGTCATGCATATTCTTATATCAGAATTCTCGAATGAATCGTGCTTATGATCTTTCACCCTAAAGTCCTTTCAGTAATCCTTTTTAGTTTTGGAGAGGGGTGTTGTTGATAGTAGTTGTGTGATGATGGAGGAGGGGATTTCTATTTCTTATTGTGATAGTGATGGTGTGTTTATTGTATCTAAGGTTATTAATGTGGAGGAAGAAGGAGATAAGGTTTTACAATGAGTACTAAGTCAGCTTCCTGGTTGTAATGCATGAAAGTTCAGTTGGTATAGATGATGAGAGGATGAGAAGTTCTTAGAAAGTGGGTTAGTAGGAGTATATGGAGTGGTTAAGGTTATAAGCTTAAATGTGATGTTGTTAACATATGGACAATGCGTGATACATTAGGTGTTTCGTGATATGAGCTCAAGGTTAGCTGAATGTAGCGGTAATGAATAGTATTCTTGGGATGAGATTTCCTACAGAGGTATAGAACCTGAATCTATTGATTCAGATCAGAATAATCACCCTATGTTAAGTACTTTGTGATTCTGAGTTAGACTTGAATACAGTAAGAGTAAACCCTTTCCATTCTCAGACTAGCCTTCATCCGAGGACGAATGATCCCAAGGGGGAGATATTGTAACACCCCAAAAATTTCTAAGTTTAGACTCGAAACATTTTTCATTTACTTGTAGGGTCATATCAGGTGATTCTTAAATTGTCCATATGTGTAAAGGTAAATTCTTTAGTGTAGGAATGATTTTGGATATCAATTAAGGTCACTAGAATCTCCTAGCACAAAGTAGAGTTGAAAGTTTCCTTATCGATTAAGTTTTGATGTAAGATTCTACTTGAGTCACTTTCAAATGACCATATCTCTTAGAATATAAAGAGTTACGTGGCCCATAACCTATAAAATTAAAGGTATTTGAATCGTCTTTCCAACGCCACCAATTTCGCAACAATTCAAGTTTTGAGTAAAAAGTTATGACCATTTTAACAATCTGATACAGTGTTGTGACGAATTAGCCGACGGGAAAATATTAAAAAGGGTCATTTTTATCTTTTTACCTCTAAGAAAACCCAAACAAATTTATTGACTAATTAAAGACCCAAAACAATAAGATTTTCATCTCTTAATCCATTATTCTCTTCTCTCTCAAATCATAAGGCAAAACCCTAAGGAAAAATCAAAGTAGAAAACTCCATTCAAGATTCTTTCAATCTTTTTCAAGATTCTTCTTCAAGGTAAGTCTTTCTCCAAGAATTCCATTTTTCCAACTCAAATTCCTCCATACAATTATGAATCACAAATGAAAATTATAATTCTTGGCCATAAAGTTTCAAGAAACTAATTCAAGAAATCTCAAAAAAGATTTTCTTGATTTTTCTCCTTCAAGCTAGTGTTTCAAGGCTTCTAATCAAGTTCTTCTTCAAGATTCTTCAAAAACTTTGTTCTTCCAGGTATGTAAGGCTATCATAGTGTAGGACTAGTTCGTCCTCACGCCCTACATTTACTTTCAAATTAGTGAAAGAGTAATCTAGGATTCTATCCCTAGATTTGAGTATTCTTGAGATAAGTTGATTTGAGTTCTTGAGTTCATGTTTCTTTTTTGAAATTATATTCCTAATTATTGAATTGCTATATGTTTTGCATTAAAATTCTTGAGTTGATTCGTTCATGTCTATATTTCAGCATGAACCCGATGAATTGAGTATTTTTTAGAGGAGAAATATCATTGAGTTATGAGTTTCGAGTTCTTGAATCCTTGAGTTCTTGAATCTTGAATTCTGAGTACCGAATTTCCTTATTGCTATTAAGATCCCTGAGTTGAGTCGTTCATGACCATAATTCCATATGACCCTATGATTTGAGTTATAAATTTTGGAAAGCTTTTTAAAGCCAACACTTGAGTTCTTAAACTGAGTTTTGAGAAAGTAAAGATGAGTTTTGAGAAAACAGTTTCTAAAACATGATTAGTATGACAATCGAGTATGCCATCAATGTATGAGCAGTATGGTATCTAGATATACCATCAATGTTTATACAATATGACTTTCCGAGTCATCAATGGTCATATTAAAATATGATTTTGATAAGTTTTTAAGAAAGAGTTTTCAAGTATGAATTGAGTAAGAGTATAAGGGGACTATGTATTCTCAGAGGTATCAATTTTTACATTGATAAAAGAGAAACTGAGATTTCTAAATGAGTTAGGAGTTCAAAAGATATTTCAAGAGCAGTTACCTCTTTTAAGAGGGTAGTTTGAGCAATTATCTCAAACCAGAGAAAGAGTTGTGTTTTTAAACATATGAGGATGAGTATATTTTATTGGGAGTAATATTGAGCACCGATATGGGGACGAGTTCAGACAATTCAAAGTCCTCATAAACCATGTATGCCAACATGGGTAAAATGTCATACTTTTTAGATGATTCATTATTGCTTTTTAAGCATAGCTTAATTGATCCACTTAGTTGAGGTGTTCTATACCCCAGCAAGGTATAGGACAGTTTTGGCAACGTGGGTGAGACGTTGTATCATCACGTAGCTCATAGTGATGATTGTCGGGTAGAGAATCTCTCAAATAGAGTTAAAAGTGTATTTTTATATATCACTTATTATGTTGAGTTCAGAGATGAGAAAGTATTTTGTAAAACTTTAAATGATTTAACTCATTTATTTCTTTACATTCAGCTTGAGTACATTGTTATCTATTCCAGTCTTTTCTTTTAGTTATTTGTTATTCAGCTATATTACATACTCGTACATTCAATGTATTGATGTCATTCGACCTGCATCTTTTAATGATGCAGATACAGGTTATTAGGATCCTCAACAAGAGTCTATTGAGATCACTTCATCCGTTCGTCTACTTATGAGTTAGACCTCCTTGCTTTCGGAGTACTCCAGTTTTATGAGTTGTTAGAAGTAGTTCTTTTGAGGAGTCGTGGGTCTTGTCCCGACACTTATCTTTGTATAGTAGAGGCTTCATAGATAGAAAATTTTGGAGAGTCTTTAAGTTTCAGATATTTTATTTAAAATTTATGTTTCATACTCAGTATATTCAACGAAGTTTTGAGATTCAGTAAACTATTTTTAAACGTTTCTTTGAATTTGATGCTTATTTATGCTTGAGTTAGTCTTCCGCTTGTAGTCAGCTAGGATGAGGGTTTGCTTGGGGACCAGAAATGGTTCTCGAGTGTCGGCCACGTCTAGAGTGTAGGCTCGGATCGTGACAGCTAAATACACAGAAGAAAAATAAGTCATTTCTTTCATTTACTATCTCCTTCACCAATTCCTTTATTGGCTTAAATAATCATTCTTCCTATTGTGGATTTTTGGGCAATTGTTTTTGTGCAACTCCAAACTTTCAGCCAGGAGTGCACGTGTTTGAGAGTAACTTTGAAACCTTGGGGAGCGACCGGCTACAACGATTTATACCAGAGTCGGGTCGAAATCACTTTCAAGGCAGGGGTATGCCACGACACAGTGTTTGTGATAAGTTATTTACTACTTTATAATTCCAAAATCCAATATCAATATTGTAGTATTTTCTCCAACAATTTACCGTTTATTTTACAATGCATTTTTATAAATTTAAAACTCTAAATGAGATTCTGAATTAATTGGATTATAAAGCTATTTATTTTAATTAATTTTTAAATTGGCTTGTTTTTTAGCCTATTGGAATAAAACGAATCTGATTATTTCATAAGAACTTTAGTTTAAAATAAAAAATTATATCAAAAAAATTTAATGAAAAAGTCATTTAATTGATTAGGTGATTTTTTTGTGAAATATCAATAGTTAAGTGACTTTCAAAGTAAATTATCATAAGTTGGTGAGTAGCTTTCTAGCTAAGTAAATTATCCTAAGTTGAGTGACTTTTAGGTTATAAAAAAAGTTAAGTAACTTTTTAATGAACTACCATAAGTTGAGTGACTAAATTAGATATTATCTCGATTAATTTGCGATAAATTAAATATCAAGTGAAATACTCCCTTCGTCCCATATTAAAACTTTGGGGGTAAAAAGTGTTAGAAGTATATGTGATCATCTCATCTAAACGGTGAGATTTGATCTTAGGACCTCTGCCTGCTCTGATACCATGTTGAAGTGTGTGATCATCTCATCTAAAAGCTTAAGCTATTAGAGAGAGTACACTTTTATTATTTAATTATATTTTCATCAAGTTAATAACAGATAAGTCGAATTAAATTTTTTTTGTTCTTCATCACACTCGAGGTATGAGAAAGTTCAAATATTACGCGATAAGGTGAAAGTGAGACACAAAAATAATAATTAATCGTCTTAATTATTTGTTGTTGCAATTTTGCAAGTTGATTTCATTTGATTTTGACAACCCTTCACCTTTCAATAATTACAGTAAAAAATCAGTCCATTTCTCCAATCCATGCACGCAATCACCATTACAACTATATCAATATGAATTGACAAGAAAATCCAGGAAGTACGTTCGCAAGAATAAAATTCAAACGAATTAATGGGGCCCGCACAAGTGATGGAGTATGTGGTTTAATTCGATGAAAAGCAAAGAATCTTATCGGGGCTTGACTTGAAAGAGACAGGTGCCTTCGAAAATACGGACATAGATGATTCATGGCTGTCGTCAGCTCGTGTCGTAAGATCATGTTGGATTAAGTCCCGCAACGAGCGCAATCCTCGTGAAAGGATTCGAAATAAATCACAATGAAAATATTGGATGTATTCATTTTTAATCACCACCTAGAAGCTATTTAATTAATTGGCTATATTAGAATTCAGAATCATATATAACATGAATTAATGATGGATATATTTAATTTAAGAGACTGTGATCGAATGATTTGGAAGATGAATTAGTGGAAGAAGCTATATATATATATATATATATATTTATTAGTCGGTATATTCAACTAGGGATACAATTTTTTTAATAAATAAAGAAACTTTTTTAAAATTTATAAGTTGTAAATATTTGCATCATTATAAATTATTTAATTAAGAACCATTAGTGATTACTTTCTTCTATTAATTATTATGGAGTAGTGTTTATTGAGTCGTCGTGTCAATTACATTATATCTGCATTAATCTAAACCACTCACTGAAAACATTATATCAATTATAACCAAAGACCAATATGGATCGTAGGGCAGTGATAGAACTATTTTATCCTTAATTAGAGGCCTTAAGTTTGAACCTTAAATGTGAAGAGATCTTATTGAGAGCGTCACCTTCAAAATGACTCTTGTAATACATGTTTAGTGTTTAATATTCGCATAGAGTGTCGATTAATAACCATATGTTTCTATGAAGAAAGATAATGTTGACATTGAAGTGATTGACTAAACACAATATTAAACATTCTAGAAATATTATAACTTCTTAAATATTTATCTCTCGTGTAGTATTGGATATATATGTTCACACCGCAACAAAAACAACTTTTAGCGGCAATAAATATACATATTAATAAAGAGTGATAAAACTTTTACCGGCATTAGTTAAATGCCATTGGATCCAGTGTCGCTATAGGCTTTACGGACATTTATAAAGAATTCTAAATGCCGCTAAAAATACATTTTTAGTGGCAATTAAGCTATTGTCGTTAATTAATTGTTGCTAAAGATCATTTTTGATATAGTGTCAGTGTCATTACTTCCTTTGCCCTAACTTAAAATATCTTCTCAGTTGAAAAAAGAATGATATTTTTTTTATTTTTAGTAATAATTTAATTTAAATTACAAAAAATAATAAAATTATTTATAGTCATAGATTTATTTTAAATTATAAGTTTCAGAATTTTTCTTTTTAAATTTTTTTTTTTATTCATCTAAGGATCTTCACATAATTGAGACAAAGAGAATATTAAAAAAAAATCCCAAACTTTATTAATAACGATTAAGAATTTAAAAATATTATGCTCTCCGTTTCATTTTATGTGACTTTCTTTTCTTTTTAATCTGTTCCGAAAAAACATCACACTACTTTTTAATTAATGATGAGAATGATGTTCCATTCATTAACAAAAATGAGCATGGGGTTGGGGGGGTCACTAAATCTTTCGAAAATTACACCACAAAAATTTAAGATCCTATACCTATAGTATGATATAAAAAGATATTTTTATTATTATTTATCAAACATAATTTTATTTATAATATACAACGTAGCAGATCTAATATTTTATATATTCCACGTTTGTTTAGCTTAAAGTTAAAACTATTGTTTTAAAATTAATTTTAGTATTATGTTTTTTATTTTTTAAAAAAGTGAAATCTCTTATTAGACTTTGTAATTGCAGAATGATATGGTCTTTCTGAACAAGCAACCATAAGTGATAAGTCAAGCCCACCAACAAGATATCGCTATCAGTATATCCATCACTTTAGGAGTCGTTTGATTTGAATTCAAGTTATGATGAAATTAGTTATGATGCGATAAATTATGATGAGATTAGTTATGATGAAATTTTTTTTTATTGAGTGTTTGGTTTGTTATATTCAAAATAATAAATTTTAAAAATAATTTATTTGTTTACAAAAATACCCTTCAAAAATGTGAAAAGTGATGTATAAAAAGGATTTAAAGAGATATTTTTGTCATTTACTTATTTTATCTCGAAATTACAAATTAAGTGGTACTATAAGTTAATCCCAAAACTATTTAATGTTATTATTCACTGTTCACACCAAACGACCCTTGATTGTTTGATTAACTTTTACTCCACTGGATAATTCTTATTATCTTTCCAAGTTCTCACTAATAGATAATAGTATAGAACATAAGATATGTTTTTTTTTGAAAGAAAAAATAGAATAAAAGTTATAATGTGATTCAAAGTAGATGGTGAAGGCCGAAGGGTGACATCCCCAGACCATGTGACATCTTTTTTATTATTCTTTTCGTTCGATATTTAATGTGTTTGATTAATTTAAATTTGCATCACATAAGGTTTGATTGGAATGGATTGATGGATGAGGAAGTTCTCTTTTGCCGGAATGTCAATGGATGACAAGTGGGTTTGATAATGGTGATGTTCTTGCTAATAATGGAGGGTTTGTAATTGACATATAATAAAAGAAAAGAAAAAGTAGGGAAAATAATTAATTTATTATATTTATTATGTGGCATTGACATGGCGCTGACATGGCAAGTGTGTGTGTGTTACACCACAATATACTTGAATGACTATGTCATTTTAGGGTGAAATTTATTTCCTTTTAAAATAGTTCAGGTAGGTAATACGACCTCCGTAAAGTATGAACATGTAGTTGGAAATCCGACTTTAGATTGGGAGGGCTTTTGGTCATTTTCTGTATAAAAGCTCTAACTTAAGCTTCTATTTAATTTTGCTACCAATGAGTACTATATTTTCTTTTTCAAAAAAATGGAGAATTTGTAAAAATAAAATTTAGCTTAGGTAACGGAATTCTTGGAATTAATCAAGATCCACTTGGATGGTTTTTTAAAATTAAAATTGGGGGCAGAGAAAGGGTAGATAGAGAAGGGATTATAAGATAGAAATCGAACTCTTATTAATAAGATAAAAAGTTTAGATAATTAATTAACTATAAGTTATTAAGAATTAAGATTCTCCTAAAACGTTCAATCAGATAAAGTAAAGAAAATAATAAAAGAGATTAACTTCTCTCCACTGGTTGTGGATAAGAAAATTACACCGTCGGTTCATTTTTTTAGAAATACTTATTTCTCTTAACATATTAGTAATATTTAAATAAAAATAACAAAAAGAGTATTATATGGTAATTACTTTTTTACTCTTTTTTTCTTTCTTTGTAAAATCTAAACTAATTAACCTCACAAAAAAATTATCCATAACTTATTAAGTTATGTCTTCTTCACAACATGAAAAGTTTTTGGATTGATATTTCCATTGCTTCAGAGTGTATTTTCTCTTCTTAGTTCAGTCAATCAACAATACAAAAATTAATTGAAAATAAACTTTGATTCGTATATCATCATCTGTACTCCAATTTATTTAAAATAATACTATAGTATCAAAAATATTTGAACTTTCTTTCGAAAAAAATAAATCTTAAAACGATACTAAAACGTGTTTTTTTTTTAAAAAAGAAGAGAGAAGTTGAAAAAATCATAAATCTTTAAATGTATAAATATAATAATTAAATTAACAGAAATAAGCATTTCTAAAAATAAATTGACATGTAATTTTCTTATCTACTTTTAGTGGATAGTAATTAATCTCATAATACAAAATGATAAATAGAAGATAAATAAATAAATAAATCCTTGACAAAGTGACATGGAATTTTCGGGAGGTTCCTTTCAATTTTGGAAGGCGTCATTATTGAGAGAGGTGGCTAGATTGGAATTATTGGACTTAATTGTGTTTCGTACTACTCCCTCGGTTTCTAATTATTTGTCCATTTTTTTCTTTTTTTAGTTGTCCCTAATTACTTGTTCATTTTGACAAATCAAGAAAAAATAATTTTTTTACCTATTATACCCTCAATTAATTACTTTGAAAAATGTAGAACTTCTTGAAAATCTTAAGTTTTTAATTAATCCACTTCATAATTAATATGAGTAAAATGGTAAACTCACTATGTCAATCGTTTTTTTAATAGGTGTGCCAATTTAAAAGTAGACAAGTAATTTAAGGACAGAGGGAGTATAAGGTAATACCTTGTTAAATTTATAAAATAATTTTTAAAAAATATTGAATGTTAAAAATATTCTAAAAAGTGTCTTAAATCGTTTTTTATTAGTATTTAAATTTTATGATTTTTGTAATCTTAAATTATCTAAGAATTTTCGTTCTTATGAAGATTTTTTTTATGCCGATGAAAGTATTCTCTTTATTTTTGTAAAGAAAGAAAACTTTGAATTTGATAGTTTGAAGGGTCTATGTGTTATAGAGAGTCCGGCTTTAAAATGGACATTTCTTCGACCCTCTCCAATAATACAGACCAAAACAGGCTCTTTGCTCATTTGTGGGCGAACGGTGACAAACAAATTTAACTCCGTCAATCACCCTCAAAACATCAAAAAAAAATATCACATGAATTTCAAAGGTAGTTCGTCTGGACAAACTACAATTCTTTTTATTAACTTCTCATGTGAAGCTATATCATGTCTCAATTTTAAGTGTATTGTAAAATCTTTTTGATATATAAAATTATGAGTTTCTTCAATAATAAAAGTATAAAAAAAATTGAGAATTTTTTTCATAAAATAAATTTTACTATTTATTTGCTTTAAATCAATATTTTTGTTTGTCCGTTTTGACCTCTCTTTTAGATGACATGTGTATCAAGCCTCATTTCCATGTTAGTCTCACGTGTTACATCGCTCAACTTACACTCTAAATTACTAAATATTCAATCATTATCTTGCTCAACCTTATAACCCTTTAGATTCCATAGTCTGTCTCCAAACCTCCAAATTAGTGTTAATTTCGTTGTCATCTGTCTCCAAACCTCCAAATTAGTGTTAATTTCGTTGTCAGTCTCATCTATCAAAACTGTCTCATCCGCAAATAACTTACACTATGACACCTTACCTTGTGTTTGGTTATAATCTTTGCAAATAATACTTATTGTTTAAATATATTTTTCCCAAAAAAAAAATATATATATAAAATATAATTTAAATAGGATTTTCCTAATAAAAATAAAAATGTGGCTAAAATTTGTAAAAAGATTATAGTGATTAAAGTGAAAAAAAAGTTTTGAGTGTTTTCCATTATTCAACATAACTTTAGGTTGAATTTGAAATTTTCATGACCAAACAATAATTTAAAAAAAAATAATTTAAAATATTTTTTTTTTATGATCAAATGGGTCCACTATCTTAGACTTGTAAACAAAATAGAATATTTTCTGGCCAAAATAATTTTTTCTTTCCAATAATGTATTTTGTGTAATTGATAAGTAGACATAAAAGTAGTGATGACTACTTCACTTTCTTCCAATTTGTCCACTTCCATGAAGAGATTCCCAAGGAAATTACAATCTATTCAAAATATCTCATAAATATTCTTTATTCATGTTAAAAATAATTTTATAAATAAATAATTATGTATTTGAATAAATATATTAAAATTGGTAATAAAAATCTTTCAATGTGTTTTGTTCAAAAATGATGATTAATTTTCTGTCAAATGATCAATATGTCCTTAAAGTTATTTACAAAAATAATAAATTAAGAAGTATTAAGATTTTTTCATAAAAATATATGACCAAACACAAAATATTACATTTATGTATCATATTTCCAGTTTACACCTGCATATTAAAAAAAATTCACTGTGAGTGTTTATGTATTTGGTATACAATATGATATAATATTATATATGGTGTAGCAATTTTGTATAAAAATATATATAAGTGTAAAAGAAGTATTTAATTATACATATTTTTACATTATTATATAACTTATATAAACTTTCGTCTTCTAAAAACTTAAGCCCACAAATATGGGTCAAAAATATCACCAATTAGCTCAAAGCTTCTTCAATAGTTTACAAATGTTGGCTACAAATTCAAAATGAAACCCAAATAATTAATTTATCCAAAAAATAATAATCAATAAATCACAAAATTCACTTGTGACTTTTCAAGCTTTTGGAAAACCCCAATAATAGAGCTTTTAGATTTTTCACTTCACCTTATAATATTTAAATTTGTGATTATAAATATTATGAGCATCACTCTCAATTAGTTTTCAAGCATTAAAAAAAAAGAAGAAAAAGTCATAATCACATATCAAGAAATTATTGTCTTTTTTTCCAAGTGTTTCTAATTATATATAAATATAAAATAGATTTAATAGGATAAGATCCAAGAATATGATAAACTAATTTTAGTTACAAGCTTGCATCAAATGATATATAGAGTGTAAAAGGTTTGTACATGAAGAAAAATCTACAACAATGGAATACCATACCTTAGAGCCTTAGAGGTGATCAACTTATGACTTTTAATTGATAATGACTTTAAATTTGCTTATAATATAGTTTGATTAGCTTATAAGTTTACTCAAAAACACCCTCAAGTCCTCAACCCTCCCATCACCCGATAGCATGTAGTTGATCCGTTCCAATTTTTGGAAGAGTGGCAATTAAAAAAAAAAAGTAATTTTTACTCTTAATCATAAGTTTTTCTTCTAAGTTATGAGCCACGTTTGGCCACTAATAATGTGGTTTAATAAATAAATAAAATAAAGTACAAAAACAAGTTCCTTTGAACCCCTAAGTCATGAAGCAAAGCTTCTCATAAAATCAGAATTTAATATTATATATATAATGTAATTTTTCGACGAAGATGATTAGGTGAACCTTCTGAAGCTCATGTAGTTTCGTCTCTTACACGTTCCAGAGTAATTGATCGATAAAATTTCATGTTAGATTATTTATGCATACAATCTATTATTGTAAAATAAATCCTTATATTTATAGTTACACATATATTATAATATGTTTATAAATACAAATTTTATAATTTTATAATACTTTTAAATATTTTTATCTGATTAAATTACATCACTTAAATTAAAACAGATGAAGTAGCTCTTTTGCTTGATTAGTAAAGCAACCACACCTGATTTCTTGTGTTTGAGTTGAATTTTGCATGTATTACGTAACTTCTGAAAAGGATAGGTTGAGATTGGCTAAACGTATGGGGTTTTACTTTGTGATTATATTTTTTGTACATATATATAAAGACACAAATTATACTAAGCACAGATAAAAACATGGCATGCTCTCTTTAGTCGCATTCTGTAAATTTTTGTCAGTTTAGTTATTTAAAATTAATGAAATTTATGTTTTCTTTTTGGTACATTGATTTATGCTATTGAAATTGGGAAACACATAATTAAGGGTGGACATAAATATTAAAAAATCAAATCGAATCGAATTGAACTAATTCGGTTCTTCGGTTTTGATTTTTTAGTTGCGTGTTGGTGTTTTCTTTTCAAAAGTTTGATTTTTCGATTCGATGTCTCGAAACATCGGTATAGTGAAGAACCAAACTTTTATGATTTTTAAAAAAAAATAAAAATAATATATATTTAGTACTAATGATAGAAAGAGAAAAATATTATAAAATTCTCTTAATTTCATAAGTTGATCAAGTAAATTGAAGCAACTAATTTTAGTAGGGAAAATTAAGCAAATACCTCATAAAAGTAAAATAATTACAAATATATACACCCTTTACAGTCATACCCCACTAAATAATTACACTATATACCCTCAACTAATTTCGCTTAACTGATACTAAATCAATATCATATATTGTATTGATATCATTAAGGCTGATAATTTCACTTAATTGATACTAGGTCAATATATATAGGTATCATTAAGGTTTCTTGTTAAGAAATTACTCATTAGTATCATTGACTAATGAGTAATCTCTTATAGTATCATTAACTAATGAGTAATTTCTGAACAAGAAACTTTAATGATACCATAAAAAAATATTTATATGTATCCATTCTTATATATCATTGACTAATGAGTAATTTCTGAACAAGAAACATTAATGATACGACAACAATATATATCATTGACTAATGAGTAATTCTTAAACAAGAAACTTTAATGATACCACAACAATATTCATATACTCTTATAGTATCATTTATTAATGAGTGTTTTCTAAACAAGAAATCTCAATGATATATATATATATATATATATATACTGATTTAGTATCAGTTAAGAAAAATTACCAGTCTTAATGATACCAATACTTTATATGATACTGATTTAGTATCAGTTAAGCGAAAATTATCAGCCTTAATGAACAAGGGTATGAGTTGTAATTTTTTGTTTTTGAGAGAATGAGTATTTCTTGAATTACTTTGAATTAGGGTATGAACATGTAATTATTTTGAGTTTTATTACCCATTTATGTAGTTTTTTCATTTTAGTATGGGTCGGCCCAAGAAATATGAAACAAAGAGAGTGTAAAACTTTTTGATGCAAATTTAAATTTAATCAAATCCTTAATAAGATATCAATATTAAGGGAAAGCTAAAAAGAAAGATAAAACTAAAATAAAATTATAAAGTGATTTTACTTTAAATAACACTTGTAAATAGGTTGTTCCTCAAAATTACTTCAGCTTAAGCCCCACCGATAATTTTAAGTAATTTTTACAAAAATCTTTATCTCTATAAATAAAATAAAAGTGGAGAATTACAAAATTTAATTTACATAAATTGATACAAGCTTTTGCAAAACACCATACGTCTATGAGAGGTATTTTTGTTAAGATAAAGTTTATTCAAGAGCAATCAGTGTAATTAGTATAATGAGCTAAGTTGGTTAAGTTTGTTAGCCATTTTATTTCTTATTGATTAGTTAGTTATTTAGTTGTTAGCTAGTTAGATTCTAGAACCTTCTCATTGTTGAGTCTGTATAAATACACTGTATTCTTCATGGAATGAAGTAGTTATTCATTTCTCCAAATCACAGCATTCTTCATTTCTCCTCAAAGCTTCAGATCAGTATAATGGAGAATCAATGTTCTCCATAATTTTTCGCTTAACTCAATATGGTATCAGAGCCGTGATGGTTCTCTTTCGTTCTCCGCAGTTCAAATTCCTTCTAGTTTCGTCCTTTTTCTTTCAATAGTTCTACTTCGCACAAAATGGAGCAGAGCAGTCATCAGGAAGGAACTTCAAATGGCAATCAACCTCCAGTTCCTGCTTCTGTAGATCTAACCAGTATTCTATGTCCATCCTTCCGAGAACGGTGGATCCACAATTGTTCTTGTCCTGTTCGATGGATCTGGATATCGCTCATGGAGACGAGTTGTACTTCGAGGCCTATCAGTAAATAACAAAACAGGTTTCATCAATAGGAAAGTACAAAGACCATCTCCAAATTCAACTGATTTTCCTCAGTGGGAGAGGTGCGATGATATGGTCACCTCCTGGATTTTGAATTCTCTGTCAAAAGATCTTAGAGATAGCCTGCAATACGTAGACAATGCAAGAGAACTTTGGGTCGAACTAGAGGACATGTATGATCAAACTAATGGAGCCAAATTGTATCAACTTCAGCGCGAAATCAATGATCTCAGTCAGGGGAGCTTGGATGTTACGGGGTACTACACCAGAATTAAGAAGTTATGGGAGGAGCTTAACACATTCAACACCAATTCACAATGCACATGTTTGTGTACATGTGGTGGTAAATCGAAAATTGTTGAGAGACTCCATTAATGGGAGTTAAGAAATCTTAGAGAGGATTGGAGAGAATGAATGTAACTCTATTCATTCAAAGTGTGTGAGTTACATGTTGATTACACATATATATACAAGTATGAATGAATACTTTGACAGCTGTAATTCCTAACTAACTAAGATTCTTTTCTAACTAACTTTGTATAACTAACTAACTAACTAATCAAGTCTACACTATAGTTAATTAACTATGTCCTCAACACTCCCCCTCAAGCTAAGAATTGTAAAATACATTTTTCATT